>JALMGJ010000001.1:239050366-239232866 GCA_023362775.1 Charina bottae
AATATCGATTACATAACAGCATTCCGTGCGCGTCATGCGGCCACATGACCATGGAAGCGTCTTCGGACAACGCTGGCTCTTCGGCTAACAAACGGAGATGAGCACCGGCCCCTAGAGTCGGACACGACTGCACAAATGTGCGGGGGGAACCTTTACCTTTACTTAATATTGATAGATATAATCCACATAAACCAAAGCTCTTTGGGGTCATCAGTCATTTTTAAGAATGTAAAGGGGTCCTGAGAGTAAAATGTTTGAAAACCACTGATCTAAAGGAAAGAGAGAACTTGAGAAGAGAGAGAGAGACTCCTATTCTAGCCAGCCTCTAAGCAGGTGATAGATTCCTCTACCAGTTGGATCTGCAATGAATTGTGGTCCATTGAGGCCACTTGGTTGGGGATATAATTTTTAATTTATTTATTTTTATCCTCTTATATGTTTAATATAATAAATATCAATTAAAAACAGGAAAAGTTATTCTTAGTAATGATTAACATTGGTGAATAAAGTAAAAGTAGAATCTCCCTCAAGTGGACCTTGAGTCCTGGTGACTACATAGACACATTCCTGGAATGCCAATGCAATGGTGTGTTATTACCTTCTCCCTTGATATCTAGCCTACTAGCCTGGAATTTCTGGTGGTCTCACACCAAAAACTAATCAGGTCTGACTCCATTTGACCAAGTTTGGCAACATGTTGCCATCAGCTGTAATTAGTAATGGTACATCCTAAGAAGTGAATAAAGCTTAATATTGGCAATTTATATAATTACTGGAGGATTTGCATTAATATTGGGAGGAGAAATGGGAGCCAGTGTCTCAATCCATGGTGTGGTCTCAATTATAAACATATTCAAGAAAATAGGGTTAATTTGAACATGTCTACATGTGTCAATTAGCCTCTGCCCTGATATTGCAGGAAGGAAGAATTAAATAATGCTCTACTGGTCAGGATATCCAAAGTAAAATCAATGAAATAATTACAGTAGTAAGGTAAGCCTACATGTTTGATAGTTGCATGTATGATTATAAACATTTAACACACTTAATATTAACAAATAAAATGAATACTAGGTTTTTCAATATATTTTAGCAAATATATAACCATAAAAGGCCATCCTTTAGAAAAATGCTAGGAAATGTTTATCACAGTAGATGCAGATTGAAACATTTTTTATTTTGCATACATTTTTTTGCTAAGCGATGATAAAACTACAGAAAGGTGTAAGGGCGAGCTCTCCCCCAATACGAACCCCACCATCCAATTCACTGAAGGAATTGGAGGAGGCTATGGGATTCCCTCAAACAGCATCACATAATCTGTAGCTTGAATCATGTCAACTGGATTTCTATTTTCTCAGTGGAAACGTTTTGCTCCTTATCCAAGAAGCTTCTTCAGTCTGAGCAAAGTTTGTAAGGGAATCCTTAAATATGTTTCTAGGGTGGCTGTGTGACACAGCCACCCTAGAAACATATTTAAGGTGTGACACAGCCACCCTAGAAACATATTTAAGGATTCCCCTTACAAACTTTGCTCAGACTGAAGAAGCTTCTTGGATAAGGAGCAAAACGTTTCCACTGAGAAAATAGAAATCCAGTTGACATGATTCAAGCTACAGACAATTCCACCTGGATGACTGAGAACCTTCATAGACATACGGCATCACATAATCTACTTGATGCAGCTGTCCTCTATATCGGTATTATAGGATCTTTTTCCTTTTCTTTCTATTTTATCACCTTGATTGCCCTCTATCTCAAACTTGCACCAAAGCAAAGAAAGTGAGATTGGAGAGAGAGAGAAAAGGAATGGCTACAAAATTGAATGGGAAAGGAGTTGAAAAAGAGAAAAAACATAGAATACATACATAGATACTAAAAATACACAAGGATTACAGTATCTGACTTACAATAAACATTCATACATATCACATGTCTATATTCTGAGTCAGATTGTACTGTACTTTGGAGTGCTGTATAAAAATTGTATAAATGAACTTGGAAGAGATTTGGAATAGTAGCTGCAAGACCTGGGAAAATGAAGACCAAGGAGGCCTTATATTTAATGTATTACATCACAACTTTATCTCAAAATAGGTAATTCCCACTGTTACAAAATTAATTTTCAAAAAATGCTAATCAGCTTCAGATATACGTATATTGAAGAGCATCATTACCACAAGTGCCATTAAATGTTTAATGCTTAATTGGCAAAACACCAAATTGTTCAGGTACCAGATTTCATGACATTACTAATATTTATTGACATTTATTGACATTATTAAATTTTTATTGTTTTGCATTATTTGCTCTTTATCTCTATGAGAATGTAGGTACCCAGTAAAAGCCAAAATTATATCCCAATAACATAGCATGCATCAAGGTGTCATTGCGCTAATTGCATACTTCCATCACACTAATTACATACTTGCTTATATAATTCATGTCACATGCATGTTGTCCTCATAATGCATGTGATGTCATTTACATTCTTGCAGATGCTCATGTATGAGAAGAACTATACCCGGAACGTGACAGAATATCTCAGCTAACAAATATTAAAAGTCACAGGTCCCAACAGTTAATACTCTCTTATCCAGAGAAATTCATGGAAAGGAAAAATACCTAGCATGTCTCAACTTAATAAACTGAATCAACATCCAACTTTGGCAAACCTAGATGACTGCTCACAGATAGCTGTGCTTTGACTGAACATCCTAGCTTTGGAACAAGGGTGAGAAATCTATGATGCACTATGAACTGTAATTCTAAATAGCTCAATAGTGGTGGGCTACTTGACCAATGATGCTTTAATTAACATTAACAAGATTTTTGTTAGGTTTTTTTTTGTTCCATCCCAATTTCACTGAATACATATGAGTTCCCTTTAAAATATTTTATTTCAATTAAAGGGATTGTTGCCAGTTATCTGCCTTGGTTATATCTCAGATGACTCATTATAGTATAATTTAGAAATAATTTGGATAGTTGATAAAAAAATTATAAAGCACATAAGGGGGCAATGTTTTCCCTCCCTCTATCCCTTTGTTGCTAACATTTTTATGATGCAAATCCTAGGAATTCATCATAAACAAATACTCTGTTGTTTTAATAAACATTTATACATGTTTAAGGTTATTATTTGTACAGAACAAAAATATCCTTAAAAAGGACTGAAACAGGAAGCATATCTTGACTGAACAGAGATGTATGTGATATAACAAACAGTTGGAGGGCATGGGCTGATATTTAAAGAGATAAGGTTGCAGCTAGGTAGCTTTGATGAGCTACTTTATGTTGAGGATAACTAGTTATGACATTTCTTTAAAAAAGGTCTGGATTGCTGAGGAGAGGAGTGCCCTAACACATGATTAAGAACTGCTGCTTAGCATGACTGCCTTAAAAAAAGACTATTTTTAAGAGAAGATAGTCATGCTAGAATGTTTAAAAATAATTATTTAACACAGAGCTTTCCAAACTGTGTGTCGGGACACGTTAGTGTGTCGGCAGCAGTGTCTGGGTGTGTTGTGGCTGCTGCTGCCTCCGAGCCCTGCCAGGATTCCAGGCAGGTCCTAGTGCCTGCCTTGTGCCCTGCTGCCTCCAAACCTGCTGTGATTCCGCGCAGGTCCTAGGGCCTGCCTTGTGCCCTGCTATAAGAGTGTGTCGTGAAATGATGCATGTCTAAAAAGTGTGTCACCAACATGAAAAGTTTGGAAAGTTCTGATTTAACAAGTAGTGTGCATTTTTTAGACCACAAGGCATCCTCTTTAAAAAACCCTAAACTATCTCTTGCTATGTATGCTTGCAGTGATATAATAGTTAACAAGGTTCTACTGCCCTACAAACTAAGCATTCTAAACTATAGGTAACAGAACAGATTTAATTTACAAATTACAACTATAATTTCATTAAAATTTGGCCTTTATCTGGTACCCTATTCAACAGATCGGGGAAGGAGTTGTCCAAAACTCTAGCAGTGAAATAGGACATAAATCTGTGTAACCTGTACTAAGCTCTTTCAAAGGATGTCTCACAAAGCCTCCCAAATGGTAGAACGCTGGGTCCTCTTGAAGGTTCAACAGTTGCTTCACTTTGGTCACAATCATGCTCAGATGTCATGTGGAGGCCCTTGAGTGTTCAAAAGTACTTCAGGGCTTTGAGCAATGGGCTTGGTGGGGTGTTCCATTCAACCTTCCCTTCCTAGCAGTTTTAGACATCCCTAGTATGTGTATAGAGCCAGTTTGGCATAGTGGTTAAGGCACTGGGCTAGAAACTGAGAGACCTTGAGTCTAGTCCCACCTTAGGCACGAAGCCATCTGGATGACCTTGGGCCAGTCCCTCTCTCTCAGCCCTAGGAAGGAGGCAATGACAAACCACTTCTGAAAAACCTTGCCAAGAAAACTGCAGGGACTTGTCCAGGCAGTCTCCCAGAATTGGACACAATTGAACAGATTTTTTTTTTAAAAAAAAGAAAAGTATGTGCATACACAATTTGCAAATATATACCAAAGCCCTGTGGAGACCAATATGAGTCCTTTTCAATTGAGTTCTGGTTGTTCTGCTCCATCTCTACCCAAATCCAAAAAAATTATTTGGCATTACACGCATAGTAGGGCACCTACATCCCTACATTTGTATTTTGCAATAGAATTCCATTAACATCTGTGGGATGCTCTTTTCAAGTGCGAGTTTTTGTCAGGGACAAGAGTATCTTTACTTTTTATGCAATCATAACAGTTTGGGCTGAAAAGATTGGACTGAGTCTTAGAGTCAGAGAACCACCTTTGTGCCCAGAAATTTATGCTTTCTTTTCCATGTTCTTCTTTACAAAAAGGCCCTGTGACAATTTTAAAACTTCTCACAACAGATCTGCCTAGATAGTTATCTGTAACAAAGGAAATGAAAATGAAATAAAGAATAATTCTCTGTGTTGACTCCATGCATTTAAGATTTAATGGCAGCCTACGCCTTCTCAGTGCCTCTCCTGGAGAAGAGATAATGTGCACGAAGAGGCACAAAATTGTAGGTTTAGTCATGTCAAAACTTGATATGTGCCAAAATAGAGATCTGAGGTGTCAGCAACTGCAAAATAAGTGACAAGTGTTAAACTACTCAACAGAAGTAAATTTTGTAATTATTTACCTTTCTGTAGCTATATCAGTGTGTGCTAATTTGTTGCACATACCCATAGTTAAGAGCATGCCAGACACCAAAATCAAATCTCTTTGCTCTCTGTAATTCAGGCACAAGCTAATGGTGTCTTGTCATTCACTGAGAGATTATGTTGAGCTGGGTGGTTGTATGTGGGGGTGGAGTGCCACAAACTGCTATGTAAGTAAACAAAGCCCTGGTAGTGAGGGCACTGGCTTAATACGCGGGGAACTCCAATGCATAGCTTCAGCAAATGGACAACATTAATTTGAATACTGGCACCATTGGCCATGCTGAGAGTTCTCTCTTCTCAATAGGGGTTTGCTCTTTAAAGTATCGCTCCCGAAGGGAAGGAAAAACCAGAGAAAGGATTTCCAACAGCCCAGCACAGATGAATGGCTGTGTCAATGGTGAATATTGGTTAAGCTTTGAAATAGGGAATCCTGCAGTGGTCTCTCAGCTTCATACCCCCACCAGTGATTGCCACTGTGGACTTCAAATGTTGCAGCAGCCTTTAGGGGACAGGCCATAAATGAAAAACATCAATAAACTGGTTTCATTAAAAAAAGAAGAAATAATAATAATAAGGGCATTTTTCTGACTCTGTACTTGGAGCATTTCCCTGGATAATTTGATAAGAGATGTTCATCTTAAGGGGTGTCTAGGTATTCGTACATTTTACATGAGACTCCGTGGTTCTTACCTAGTCTCTGTACTAATTAGTAATGAAACAATTTAATGTACACCCCCCTCTGGGGTGGTAACCATGCAATCATTTTAGTCATATGGTTGTTTTTGCTACATTATCTCCAGTGACTTATTCATTTATTTTCTTATTAGCTTGTCTGAAATGTAAAAAATAAAGCAAGCAGGCAAGCAGTGGCAATTTTCCATTAAAGTAGATTGCTTAACCCAATTGCAAGATGATGCAAACAAAATATGCTTCCTTTTTGGCATATTTCATGGTTAGCTTTCTTCCAGTTATCAATCAATCAATCACTTGGTGGCATGATATAATTTCGTAATCATACTAATATTCATGCTTTTATCACTGTTAAACTAGGAGCAGACACAATTCAGTAAGACAGAAGTCTAATTATTTAAATATGATGTAGCACAGCACTTCTCTAAGGCCATTTATTTTATGAGCTTTTCTCTGTTTTAAAACATTGATTCTACAAAACTGAAAATAAATATATAAACGTTCTCATAAACCATCCAAGTAAATAGAGCTTCCTCTCTCCATTTTCAATAATGATAGTGTTTTGCCTGTTTTCATATCAAATTAGAATTCTTCCAATTTGCACTCAGATAGTTCCATTATGTAGAAAGTCAGAACAGGCATTTTAAGGGTAACTAAAATAGAATCTGCTGAAGCTCTAATGTGATTGACAACTAGGAGCTGGCTAATTTGTTATGAGGAGGAGGATCAATCACTTTCATAGTTAATATAGTTAACTATATTTTAATATATTTTATGCCACGATGTAATATTAAAACATGTAGAAGCTGTGTAGATAGATAGAAAAAAAATTAAAATACCCCAAATAAAATTCTAATAAATTAAAAACATATTTTTTTCCTCTCCACTAGTTAATTTATACCGTGGGAACCATGCACCCATTCCTAATGGAATCTATATGTATGTTAGAGGCCATGCTAGCCTTCTGCAGCAAAAACAACAAATCTTTATTCCATATAGCATATTCTTATACCATTTATTAACACATATGCTTTTGCAGATCACAGTTAAATCTGAAGATGGAGTTTTTCCCTCTTGGTGTGAAATACTAAACCTTTTCAATTTCTCTATAAAGCAAAGGTTTCTATAACAAATAATGAGCTTTTCTTGGAAAAAGAATGAAGAATTTTGTGGGAAAATTGTAAGAATTGTCCTCTATCTGCTTGGGAAAGGTAGAAATGGGTAACATTCCTTTGGGCAGACACACTTTATTTTGGGGGAACACCAAGGACCATGGGAGGTTACACAATAATACAGTCATATAACCAGTGGGGGCCGGTTAAAAATCTGTGGTCCTTTTTTGGGCGGTGATGGTGGTGGTGGTTTTTAGAAACGTTTGCTTAAACTAGATCCTTTTAATACGGATGTGCAAAACGTTCTGATCAGCTGGGTTCAGATGGTCCATGCACATAACAAAATATAGGTGTTCTCTTCTTCGGTCACTGAGAGTCAGGGTTGGTTGGGGACTGTGGGGAAAAGCAAAGCCAATGGCAGCTTAGGGAAGGCAAAGGAAAGTATTGGTAAGATCAGGGAGGGATGGGCTGGCTGGGTGTACCAGCCCTGCATTCAAGCAGGTATGGTAGCTAAAGGTAAGGAAGTCATTGGGAAGATTGGTGGGTGGGCTGGCACACCGGCCATGTGGATGATGGGAGAAAGGGGTGAAGGGGCACCGATCTTGCTCTATTTGTCTAGCAAGACCACTCTGGAAAGTGTCTTGGCTGAAATGGAGAACCAAGATGCTCCGGCTTTTCATTTGGCTGAATTGTTACCTGCCCAGAACAGTCCAGTGAACATCCGAGCCATGGTGTTTGTTCCGTGCATTGAACAAAACACATTTTCTGTTTCAAGCACACCTCTACTTGTAAACTAACTTACTTTTAGCAAAGGAAAAAAAGCATCCTGAAAATCCATTTAAGCTGCCATTTTTGGGATCTCTGGGGTGCAAAATATGGGTCTATACTCTCCATGGGACCTGAAAGTTGTCCACACTGATTTAAATAGTTTAATGCCACCTTCCCCTAATGATTTCCTTTTGCCACTCTGGCTAGAAATTATGGGATTAATTGTACAATGTATCTACAGAGCACATTGTTGGGAAGGGTGGAGTTTGGAGTTAGTTACAACTTTACTTTCTTGGCAAATGTATTTATTCTGATACCTTATATATACTCACAAGTGTCTCAATGTGATTTTATAACTTAAACCCAGAGAGTATCTGGGACAGAGAGTTATTGAACAGCATATCCAAAGTATCATCTTGATATACTATAGTTCATGTAATTTTGAGATTAAACTGAACATCTCTATGTTTTTTTCTCAGAAACCACGCTGGAAAGGAAGCATGAAAAATCAAATGCTTACCAAAATGTAGCAGTTTGTTTTTAATTATATTTGTGAAAATATGTGATTATCATTTTCATTACAGAAGGAATTCCAAATCAGTAGGGGGTGTTTCATACAGCTTCACTCTGCAAAAAGATTAAGCCCTACATAAAAGGATTTTGCTGTACTAACTCTAAACTTTCAGCACTTTATTGCCTAATACTGGGCCGTATTGAATTCTGACAGAAAAAACTTAATACTAAGCGGTTGTATTCTTAATTCATATGTGTGTCACCTGGGAAGCATAGCTCTCTTCTTCTGGCTGACTCCAAGGTCTTCTAGCAGAAACAGGTTCGGACAGATTAACATCAGCTTAGCCTGGCATTAGTGACTGAGCTTCATAACTGCCCCCCATCTTAAAAAGATAGCTGTTACGTGTCTATAAAACAAATGCAACTGAATACAAACCACTGTGCCTGCAGATAGTTTCTGCTGGGTTTAAGTACCTGAAGGATAAGGAAAGGAGGCAGGGAACACATAGAGGTGGCAATGCCAATTTATAGCATCAATCTTAGAGAAGGGCTCACACAGAGAAATATGTCCCCTTTTCAGAAAACACACATGTCTCAGGCACTTTCAGCACTTTATTGCCTTATTTATTTATTTATTCATTTTTTATCCCGCCTTTTTATTTTTATAAATAACTCAAGGTGGGGAACATTCCTAATACTCCTCCCTCCTCCTATTTTCCCCACAACAGCAACCCTGTGAGGTGAGTTGGGCTGAGAGAGAGTGACTGGCCCAAGGTCACCCAGCTGGCTTTCATGCCAAAGGCGGGACTAGAACTCTCAGTCTCCTGGTTTGCTATTGGCTCCTTCCTAGGGCTGAGAGAGTGACTGATCCAAGGTCACCCAGCTGGCTTTCATGCCTAAGGCGGGAGTAGAACTCTCAGTCTCCTGGTTTCTAGCCTGTTGCCTTAACCACTAGACCAAACTGGCTCTCCTAGTCATCTTTAGTTTATGTTATTGCACTTTATCTAGAACTGCCCTTGAGGACAATCTAGGAATTTCAAGGGATTCAGAAGGCTGCAGCCAGTTTTTTGGGCCATATTGAATTTTGACAGAAAAAACTTAATACTAAACTCTTGTATTTTAAATTCATATGTGTGTCAGCTGGGAAGCATAGCCCTTTCCTTCTTCATAGCTATTTTCACAAATTTCTCCAAATATGTCGCAATTACAGTTCCATGTTTCTAAATTCAACACATCAGGAGATGCCAGACTGGAGAAGCCTGTATTACATAAGCATGTTAGGGCTCAAGGAACCGCTTTAGATATGTCCAAGAATGAGTCTTGGAAGATCTCTCCTTCTCTCCCTCACTGTGGATAGAATATAACAATGAACTAAAAGCACCTGCATTTATTTGAATGCAGAAGGATTTTCTTGACTCTCTAACTGCATGTTTTAAAACTGGACCAGGAAGATTCAGGCAGCAGCCAGGGTATTCGGCAAGTTGATGCCCACATCTCTGGAAGCTGCCCAGGTTGGGAAAGACTGGTGTGAGATGTTCTCCTCTCATGGTCTTCCTTGCTTAGAGAATAATTCAGGAAAATTCAAATGAGTTGCTTACATGTGTTTCCCACTTCCTCTTCAAACTGCCTGACAGCCTCTGCTTAAGTGTCACAAACCCTCAGTCATTAGCTGTAGCGGTGCACAGATGGAACGGTATTTGCTCTGCCATTGGCATTCAATTAGGATGATGCCAGCTCTAAACATTAAGCCAGTTAAACTATGCTTTAGGCAAAGCAAAGCCCATAATTAGAGCTTGTAAATTATCACTTGGAATCCTAATTTATCTGGGTGTAATATAAGGTACATATTAGGCATCTGTGTGTGGGTCTGTGCATCCATATATGCACTTATAGACACACATTCATGTATACAAGGAGCAGCAATGGGGACTTATTTCATAAGTGGCAGAAAGAAACCCCAAATGGATATGCAAATCCAAACCAGGGCTTCTTTACTAGGGTTCAGGCTTAGAATTCAAAGGCCTAGAAAAACAACAGGCTAAAAATTCTGTACCAACAAGTTGCTTTTAGAAAAGTGAATAAAGCAAATGAGCATGGGGGTCTGGGTGAAGGCTGAAGCTTACTTCTCAAGAGTATAGCAAATATTATCAGCACTAGTGTCTACATGGAAGACCAAATTCTATGTTTGCTGCCAAACAGTGGTCATCCATATTTTTGCAAGCCATAGTCCAGTCTTTAGCATAAGTTCCACTGGTCTCAGTGCCTCTATTAGGATCCAGGCTACTGTCAATGCATAACTGCATAAGGGTCTGATTAAAGGAAGGGACAGGAAAAGGGCAAACAATCCTGGGAGGGTGGAGGCCAATCTCTAATACAGGGCTTTCCAAAATTTTCCCGCGGCGACACACCAACCGCCGTTGGTATGTCGCCACGGGAAAACCCGGAAGTGCCGACGTTGCGGCAGCGCGCAAAAAACCCGGAAGTGCTGCTGCCGCTTTCGGGTTTTTGCACGCCACGGTTGGTATGTCGCCGCGGGAAAACCCGGAAGCGCTGATGATGATGATCAGCGCTTCCAGGTTGTGTGGCGACACACCAGACTGTGTGTGGCAACACACTTTTGTGTCGTGACACACAGTTTGGAAAGCTCTGCTCTAATACATGCAGCAGTCTATTCTAGGCAGGGTTATGTTCCCCCTTGAAGAGCGTATTTGCCATCTAGGGATGCATTGTTCATCTATTACCAGTGTTGATCTAGAGCCAGTTTGGTCTAATGGTTAAGGTGCTGGGCTAGAAACCAGGAGGCTGTGAGTTCTAGTCCCGCCTGAGGCATGAAAGCCGGCTGGGTGACCTTGGGCCAGTCACTCTCTCTCAGCCCAACTCACCTCACAGGGTTGTTGTTGTGGGGAAAATAGGAGGAAGGAGTATTAGGTATGTTTGCCGAGTTATTTATAAAAATAATAAAGGCGGGATAAAAAAATTAAATAAATAAAAAATTAAATTACTGTATCAGAACCTTGCTCCAGCAAAGGAGATCGTTACCTTGTTGTGGTGCTGGAGCTTGAGCACCTCAATGACACCATGAGCTAAACCGTGAAGGGACACCCAAGACGGGAAGGTCGTGGCAGAGAGGTCAGACTAAATACGATCCCTGGGGAAGGTAACGACAGCCCACCCCAGTATTCTTGCCGTGAAAACTAAATGGATCAGTACAACCAGAGATATGTTGGTATACCATCGGAAGATGGGAGTCCCAGGTCGGGAGATGGTCAAAATGCTACTGGGGAGGAACAGAGGATAAGTTCAACTAACCCCAGATGTGATGACGCAGCTAGCTCAAAGCCGAAAGGACAGCTAGTGGCCGACAGTGCAGGTGGTGAATGACAAATCCGATGTTCTAAAGATCAACACACCATAGGAACCTGGAATGTAAGATCTATGAGCCAGGGCAAATTGGATGTGGTTACTGGTGAGATGGCAAGATTAAATATAGACATTTTAGGTGTCAGTGAACTGAAATGGACTGGAATGGGCCACTTCACATCAGATGACCACCAGATCTACTACTGTGGAAAAAAGAAATGGAGTAGCCTTCATAATTAATAATAAAGTGGCTAAAGCAGTGCTTGGATACAATCCAAAAAAACGATAGAATGATCTCAATTCGAATTCAGGGTAAGCCATTTAACATCACAGTGATCCAAATATACGCCCCAACCACAGATGCTGAAGAAGCAGAAGTAGATCAGTTCTATGAGGATCTGCAGCACCTACTGGATAATACACCAAAAAGAGATGTTATTTTCATTACAGGAGACTGGAATGCTAAGGTGGGTAGTCAAACGACACCTGGAATTACAGGCAAGCATGGTCTGGGAGAACAAAATGAAGGCTGATAGGCAAAAATGGGTATGATCAAAAACAAAGATGGCAAGGACCTAACAGAAGCTGAAGAGATCAAGAAAAGGTGGCAAGAATATACGGAAGATCTGTATAGGAAGGATAATAATATCGGGGATAGCTTTGATGGTGTGGTCAGTGAGTTAGAGCCAGACATCCTGAAGAGTGAGGTTGAATGGGCCTTAAGAAGCATTGCTAATAACAAGGCAGCAGGAGACTATGGTATCCCAGCTGAACTGTTTAAAATCTTGCAAGATGATGCTGTCAAGGTGATGCATGCCATATGCCAGCAAATTTGGAAAACACAAGAATGGCCATCAGATTGGAAAAAATCAACTTATATCCCCATACCAAAAAAAGGGAAGCACTAAAGAATGTTCAAACTATCGAACAGTGGCACTTAGACTGGTTTAAGATTAGGAAAGGAGTATGGCAGGGTTGTATACTCTCACCCTACCTATTCAACTTGTACGCAGAACACATCGTGATATGCTGGGCTTGATGAATCCAAGGCTGGAGTTAAAATCGCTGGAAGAAACATTAACAATCTCAGATATGCAGATGATACCACTTTGATGGCTGAAAGCGAGGAGCTGAGGAGCCTTATGACGAAGGTGAAAGAAGAAATTGCAAAAGCTGGGTTTCAGTTAAACCTCAAAAAACAAGATTATGGCAACCAGCTTGATTGATAACTGGCAAACAGAGGGAGAAAATGTGGAGGCAGTGACAGACTTTGTATTTCTAGGCGCAAAGATTACTGCAGACGCTGACTGCAGCCAGGAAATTAGAAGACGTCTACTTCTTGGAAGGAGAGCAATGGCAAATCTTGATAAAATAGTTAAGAGCAGAGACATCACACTGACAACAAAGGTCCGAATAGTTAAAGCAATGGTATTCCTTGTAGTAACCTATGGCTGCGAGAGCTGGACCATAGATGGCAATTCATGGAGCGAGAATTACCAGATGTACAAGCTGGGTTTAGAAAAGGCAGAGGAACTAGAGACCAAATTGTCAATATCTGATGGATAATGGAGAAAGCCAGGGAGTTTCAGAAAAACATCTATTTCTGTTTTATTGACTATTCTAAAGGCTTTGACTGTGTGGATCATAACAAATTGTGGCAAGTTCTTGGTGGTATGGGGATACCAAGTCATCTTGTCTGCCTCCTGAGGAATCTGTATAACGACCAAGTAGCAACGGTAAGTACAGAGCACGGAACAACGGACTGGTTTAAGATTGGGAAAGGAGTATGGCAGGGCTGTATACTCTCACCCTACCTATTCAACCTGTATGCAGAACATATCATGCAACGTGCTGGGCTTGATGAATCCAAGGCTGGAGTTAAAATCGCTGGAAGAAACATTAACAATCTCAGATATGCAGATGATACCACTTTGATGGCTGAAAGCGAGGAGGAGCTTAGGAGCCTTATAAGGAAGGTGAAAGAAGAAAGTTCAAAAGCTGGGTTGCAGTTAAACCTCAAAAAAACCAAGATTATGGCAACCAGCTTGGTTGATAACTGGCAAATAGAGGGAGAGAAATAGAGTTGAGGAGCCTTATGACGAAGGTGAAAGAAGAAAGTTCAAAAGCTGGGTTGCAGTTAAACCTCAAAAAAACCAAGATTATGGCAACCAGCTTGATTGATAACTGGCAAATAGATGGAGAAAATGTGGAGGCAGTGACAGACTTTGTATTTCTAGGCGCAAAGATTACTGCAGACGCTGACTGCAGCCAGGAAATCAGAAGACGTCTACTTCTTGGAAGGAGAGCAATGGCAAATCTTGATAAAATAGTTAAGAGCAGAGACATCACACTGACAACAAAGGTCCGAATAGTTAAAGCAATGGTATTCCTTGTAGTAACCTATGGCTGCGAGAGCTGGACCATAAGGAAGGCTGAGCGAAGGAAGATAGATGCTTTTGAACTGTGGTGTTGGAGGAAAATTCTGAGAGTGCCTTGGACTGCAAGAAGATCAAACCAGTCCATTCTCCAGGAAATAAAGCCAGACTGCTCACTTGAGGGAATGATATTAAAGGCAAAACTGAAGTACTTTGGCCACATAATGAGAAGACAGGATACCCTGGAGAAGAAGCTGATGCTAGGGAAAGTGGAAGGCAAAAGGAAGAGGGGCCGACCAAGGGCAAGATGGATGGATGATATTCTGGAGGTGACGGACTCAACTGTGGGGGAGCTGGGGATGGTGACGGCCGACAGGAAGCTCTGGCGTGGGCTGGTCCATGAAGTCACGAAGAGTCGGAAGCGACTGAACGAATAAACAACAACATCAGAACCTTGAGTGACTTCAGTGGCTGAAAGCACCTATCGTCATATTTGTGTGTGTTTATTTATTTATATTTATTTATTTAACATATTTAAATGGCAACCCATCTAACAAAACACTCTAGGTCATAGCTTTCCAAACTGTGTGTCACCTGCAGTGTGCAGGTATGTCGTGCGAAAACCCGGAAGCGCTGATGGTGCCGCCGTTGGTGTGTGTCACCAACAGGATAAGTTTGGAAAGCTCTGCTCTAGGTGGATAAAAGCAACTATCGTAATCCACAGCATTAAAAATGGCAAAAAAACCGAAAGAGCAATAGCAGTCGAGGCCCCTAAAAAATCTCACAACAGCAACAATAGATAGACCTGCACCCACATCAGAGCTCCATTAGCACCCTGGCCCCAGTGCCTGGGGGAATAGCCAGGTGTTTACAGCTGTGCAAAGGCCAGCAGGGTTGGGGCTGTCCATATCTCAGAGGGGAGGCTGTTCTACAAGACAGGTGCCATGACTGAGAAGGCATGCTTCTAAGGACCCATCATGTGACCCTGCTTCACTGATGGGACTCAGTGGTGAGATGGGCAGAAATCATCAGGGACAGGCAGTCCCACAAGTAATATGGTCTCATGCCATGTAAGACTTTAAAGGTGGCAACAAGCACCTTGAATTGCACCCAGAGCCAGTGCAGCAAGCAGCGGTGTTATGTGGGTGTACCACGGGGTGCCCATTACTGTCCATGCCACTGCATTCTGGACTAGCTGAAGCTTCCAAATACTCTTCAAGGGTGGCCCCAGGTAGAGCATGTTGCAATAGTGCAGCTGAGAAGTGATTAAAGTACGAGTGACTCTGAGCAGTGTCTCCATGATCTAGGAATGCATGCAAACGACACACAAAATGTGATTGTGCAAAGACTTTCCTAGCCACAGCTGCCACCTGGTCTTTGAGGAGAACCCCCCAGATTGTGCACCAACTCTGCCTGGGGGAATGTTACCCTATTCACAGTCAATGTTGTAAAATAACTAGATATGGAGGATGCTAAAACCCACAGCCTCACAGTCTTGTCTGGGTTGAGCTGAAATCAGTTCCTCCCCATACAGACGTGCACAGCCTCCAGGCACTGGGAAAGCACCTCAACGACATTCCTTGGGTGGCCTGGGGGAGAGATGTACAGCTGAGTATCATCAGCATACTGTTGGCACTCTGGGCCAATGCATGACTTCGCCCACCAGTTTCAAGCAGATGTTAAATAGGAGCGGAGAGAGAGTTGAGCCCTGTGACACCCTGCAAAGAGGAGGCAAGGACTGGAACTCTCCCCTCCTACCAACACCAACTGGAGCCGACCTTGGAGGAAGGAACAGAACCACTGAAGAACCGTGCCGCCCACTCTCAACCCCCTCAGTCGGTCCAGAAGAATGCTATGATCAATGGTATCAAAAGCTGCTGAGAGATCAAGGAGGGCCCAGATGGATATATCACCCCCATCCTGAGCCCACCGGAAGTCATCCACAAGGGTGATCAATGCCATCTTGATACTATATCCCAGTCTGAAACCCGACTTCAATGGGTCTGGATAATCTGCTTTCTCCACAGCCCTTTGGAGCTGTAAGCCTTCTCAACCACCTTCCCTAAAAAGGGAATGTTGGAGACTGGACAGAAATTATCCAGTACTGCTGGGTCCAGAGATGGCCTCTTGAGGGGGGGAGACCACTCCATATAAATTGAAATAATAAATAAATAAGTAAAAATAAATAAACCTGTCCACTCCCTCAGGCATCACTAGATCAAACCCATATGGCATTGCTTTTACAAGGTGCCCTAAAACCACTGTTATGGTTAAGGTACTGGACTAGGTGCAGGGAGTTTCTTGGATGAATTTGGGCCCCAATCTATCTCACAGAGCTGTTGGGCTATGGAAATGTTATATATGCTACTTTGAGCTCCTGAGGGAAAGACTAGATGTATCTGCAAACAAACAAACAAACAAACAAACAAACGGGGGCTGCTAGTGGTACTGTATTGTTTGAGCATTTTAGATCTGGTTTCTTAGGTGCAGAGTTTCTCAGTTTGTTTCCAGATTCAGTTTAGATTGCTAGCTTTAATTAGGAAAGTCCTAGACAGTTTGGGATACAGGTGCCTGAAAGATTGCCTTATCTATCTAAACCTTGATATCCTCTTCTCAGCATAGTATGATATCCTTCTGAATGAAGTGAGGCAGCCAAGTTTTCATGAGTGCCTCCACCCACTCCTCAGTTGTGAAACAGTCTTACTAAAGAGGTTTGTCTGATGCCAGTCTTGTAGTCTTCAACAGCGAGTGAAATCTTTCCTGTCCATCTAAGCCCTTTAAAATATCTTGTCTGGAATTTTTAATTTCAGTTTCTCATTTGGGATGCTGATTTGTACAGGTGGTCCTCGCTTAATGACCACTCAAACTTACAACGGTGCTGAACGAGTGGTACTTAAGACCGGTCTTCAAAGTTCTGGCCATTGCAGCGTCCCCACGGTCATGTGATTGCAATCTGGGGGCTCAGCAACCGGCTTGCAATTACGATGTTGCAGTGCCTTGTGGTCACGATTGCCATTTGAGACCTTCACTGCTGGCCTCTGACAAGCAAAGTCAATGGGGAAGCCGGCAGGAGGTAATAAATGGCGACCACTTGACATTGCGCTTAACAGTGCGGGATTCACTTAACAATGGCAACTGGAAGTGCTGGAACTGCCATCACTAAGCGGTGCAGTCACGTGACATCGTGCTTTACAACCATGTTGCTTAGCAATGGAAATTCTGGTCCAAATTACCATCATTAACCGAGGACTACATGGAATTGTCACATTTTATGTTGCTTTTAACTGATTGGCTTTGTGTTATATTCTGTATGTATGTGTATGCATGTGTGTTTGCTTACTTAAAGCAACCCAAATAATGTTATTATGGGGCAGCATGCAAATGTCACGATCAGGCAAAGAAAACACAGCTTAATTTGTTTTCACCCATATTTAAACACATTATTAGTATATGCATTAATGTCACTATTCTGTGAAAATATTTTCTGTTTGAAAATCATTCCGTAAACCATTCAAACTGCTGACTGACCAAACCAGTAACAACACTTCTTTATGGCATTTAGCCAGTCTATGTAGGAACACAATGAGCCTGACTTTATTCAAAAAATTCAGTTTGAAAAAGACCCTGTTCCCTAAAGTAATCCTCAATACTCGTTAAGAAGCTATGGGGAAAAAAATCAGATTACAGTTACTAGGTTATGTAGATGTTATGAGACTGTGACTTCTAAAAATAACTTCATAAGTCAATTCAAGTAAACTTCAAATCAAGATCTCACCTTCGATATAGTACAGTACTTGTGCGTTATGTAATTCAGCTCTCAAATTATCAGACTGACATCGTTGTGTAAAAAAAAGGCTTACACACAAAGACTCATGTCCTTTGAATGGATTTCTGTCTCGCAAGTTTATCCCATCCCATTATGTATAGCATTTGTTAGAGCTATTACATTATGCTGCATTTTAGAGTGCCTCAGGCTGGATAAAATAATAATAAATCATATGAATAAATATGTTCACCAACTACATTAATAAGAGCCGCAATGGGAAGGTAGATTTTGGTATTATTCTTCTACTCTAAATGCAACATTCAAGAAGCAAAAGTACAGTAGCTAGTTAGATATATTTGTAAATGAAGGGGAAAAGGAAAAAGAAAGGAAAAGGCATGTTATAATTTCTAGAATATTTCCGCCTCTGAGTTGCTTTTAAAAAGAGCCACTTCCTGCCATGATACTCATTTATTCTAACAGAACTGAGAATTAGTTTGGAGTGATATGTAATAATTTGCCTGAGGCTGCCCAGTAAGCATGCTCATGGATATATAGGGATTGGAACCAATATCCAACATTCTTTTCTTCAACCATCAAACTGGGTCCTTGCTGACATATAACTACTGAAAGCCAGACATAATAACCAAAATAGCACTAAAACAATGCCCCAGGGAAAGCCCCTATTAAGTAGCAGTTGTGACACATAATCAGTTGCATTCCAGGTAAAACAGTATTCACAACAATCTTGATTATTTAAAATAATATGTAATTTACACAAATGCACACAACATTCCAGCTATGTTATTTAAAAAGAAATTATCTTAGACACCTATGGGGAGCAAAAAGGGGATCCTTATGCATGGAAGAAAGAAACTGAGTTTTATGTTATTACTTCTAACACTGATAGCAGCTACACACACACACAAATATACATTGAATGCATTTCTTCCATATCATGCTGATTAAATGTTCCTGCAGAATTGCTGATCTGTATATTTATAGACAGTTCAGATTTCTTTTCTGCTGAAATATCATTGGTAATAAAAACTAAGTTACGTGGGGTCCAACTGAATCCCAAAGCTTTGATGGAGATGAAATCTGAAGAATTTAAGATATATCTCTTCATAGCCAAAAGAAATCAGTTACAGAAAAGTAACTTTGCCAAGAGTAAAAGAAATATCTACATATTGAGAAGAAAGGACTTGTTCTGATCATAATTTTCAGGTCTGTGTCTGGATTTTTCCAAGTTCCTCACCAGAGTTTCTCTCACCTGCATGTCTTGAAGTTGAGTCTTTTTTTTAAAGAAACAAACACAGTATATTGCTACCCAATACTAGGTTACTGTTACAATGGAGCACCTGCGAATGTATATAATTTTACTTGTGACCCGCATTTTGACGTATATCCACACAGGAGGCACTGAAAGTCCACTACTGTGTATCCCAAATCTAGAAACTGTGAGAAGTTCTAACAGCTGGTAAGGAGGAAAGATAAACAAGATTGCTATAGTCACTTTCCCAGATCAGATTTGATTTTGGAAGGACAGTTACTAATAATGCTTGGGATTTATTTATAACACAAGAAGGGAAACTAGAAAATGGCTTATTTCTTCTATATTTTTGTCTTACACTGAACTCCAGGACTGTCTTCAAGATGCAACTGCGGAAAAATACTTCCAATGCTACAACACGAGGCTTCCAAGATGCCACGTTTTTCAAAATCAAAAATAAGTTGTCAATGGTATTTCTGTTGCAGATGATCCAAATCTGGGATATGAATCTGGTATCAGAAGGGAGAAATAACAGAGATGGTGCAGAAGGTACAAGGGAAAGGGGAGAATGAATGGCAGAGCATGCTTAACTAGACTGGACAGAGTTGAGATAGCAATCCATATGGAGTTCAACTATCAGGGTTGGCCCAGGCGTCCCCTTTGGCTTTTAAATAGAATTCCTCAGTCCAAAGAAATGAGACATGTTTCACTTCCCTGGATCCATCTCAGAAATACAAGCTCACGATACCGTGGCTAATTTCTGAACCTGAGGGGCTCCTGCTCCAAACTCAGAGTTTGCTGAGAGGTGCCTAGATTCCACCCACCCACCCACCCCCCATCTCAAGGCTGAGTGGCAAGGTAACAGTGGAGCTAACAGGGGATTATGCTATTGTGCATAACAGCAGTCATGAACAGTGAGACTTGGGAAAAGCCCTGGGGAAAGCCAAGTTTGAGAGGGAAATAAAGGGGTTTTTGAGGAAGGTGACTTGCATTTGCACTGGTATCTGCAGGTATTGAAAGGGATACCAAGACGACTTGGGATCAGACTTACTGTACATTTCTAGGTGGTTAGAGGGTGCCACATTTGTTTTCAGGGAGTTAACTTCTAGGCAGAAATTGGCATCTGGGAACCCCTAACGTGTTTTCAACTCAGATGGTGTCTGGATTCTGGTCCTGCTGATCATGTTAACTGCATTAAATGGGCTGTGCGGGAATATATTGGCTGGATGGGGTGCAAGATATTCTGGTTGGTGGGCACTGTAGTCTTAAGCCACATGATATGGGATTTTGTTCATGCCATGTAAGTGGTCCTCATGTGCAACCAAGCTGACATATAAGAACTGTATTCTCTGGTTCAAAGGAAATAGAAGTCTAGCTTAAAACACTGAGAGCCAGTTTGGTCTAGTGGTTAAGGTGCTGGGCTAGAAACCAGGAGTCTGTGAGTTCTAGTCCCGCCCTAGGCATGAAAGCCGGCTGGGTGACCTCGGGCCAGTCCCTCTCTCTCAGCCCAACTCACCTCACAGAGTTGCTGTTGTGGGGAAAATAGGAGGAGGAAGGAGTATTAGGTATGTTCGCCCCCTTGAGTTATTTATAAAAATAATAATACAGGCGGGATTAAAATAAAATAAGAAAATAAGAAAATAAGAAAATAAAATAAATAAAATAAATAAAATAAGAAAATAAAATAAAATAAAAATAAGAAAATAAGAAAATAAGAAAATAAGAAAATAAAGACAATTCTGGCTATCTGGCTATCAAAGCCATCTCTGTTCTACAAATCATAATGCTCTATTTTTTCAATGGAAAATAACCTTTTCTAGAATTGAATGAGTGAGCTTTCAGCCCTGCCAGGATTAAGTTTCAGACCTCCAAACTTCCCCTAGGTACTTGTTGAGAGAACCACATTTCCCCTAATGAATGGGGAAAAGATGTTGAAAACTGATTCTCATAAAGGACATTTTTGACCAAAGGTAATGTTCTGAAGAAATGTGAAGAAGCATTTGGAAAAGAGTTTGCAAGATTATATAGTACATGAAAGAAGGCACTATCACTACTGCAGTTCACTAATGAGAGTGAGAGATGGAGTTTATCAATATTCTGCCAACACTTTAGCCCAAATCTCTGAATTACTCCCCCGCCCCGTTTCTTGTACATGTTATTAAAATATTGGATACAGATTTGGACACTGGGTACTAACAAAGTAGAACCATAGGGTGAAACTAAAGTCCACCCCCCCCCAACTAGAAACTGAATTATGTCCTCCCAGAAGTTATAGCAATTGGCTTAATTCCGACTGGTTTAGTGAGTTGTTCTAGAAGCATACTATGGGAAGGGTACTGAAGAAGCTGAGAAGTGACAAAAACCAATCAATCCTCATTACCCACACCACCATCCAGTTTGCAGTGTAAGTTATACATTATAACAGTGCAACAGTATTCTCGTATGATGATCACACATAACTTCATATTAAAATGAATTTTAAAAAAAATCACTGTCATTCAGAACTGCCTGAATTCAGATGCCTACCTTCTTTCCAGGATCTTGTTGGAAAGTTTGTTGGCCAGGAAGGGCAGCATTCCAAAGAGATGTTAGCAGTCCTCAGTTCCTCAAATAACTTGTTCAAATTCTCAGGTTTCCCAAGTTAAAAAATATCCAACACCTGACAAGCCATAATCCATCTTAGCCTCCGACAAAATTACTGTGTCTAAGTTGGAACTAATGCAAGTGATTTTGTCTACAAAATGAAGTGCAAATTGGTCAAAGTGACCTTTCTAGGTCCATTAATTGATTCTGTAAACCAATATGCAGAAGATTCTTCACATGAAAAAGATCCACTGGCTGGCACTCCTGTGATGCAATAGTGTAGAGATGATTTCTTCACCATTACTGTCACTAATGCTGTGTCATAAAGTCTATTTATTTGTTTTTAACCTGGGGTGGATAAGCACTCATCATGAATCTTCTACCAACCGAACACTAGATTTTGACTGACCCATTTCACTGCATGCAATCCCTGGAAAACCAAGGATGTGATACTGCAAATTATTTATATGGTAGAGTTCATGGGTTTTGCATAATAAAACAGGGCAACTCCTTTAAGTTGTAGAAAAATGTGCATGCGTCAAGAGACTACAAATTACATATATTAAGCACTTTTTGCTTTTAGCTGCAAGAATGTCTTGTCCATGAAGCCTCTTTTGAATGAGCAATATATAATAGTAGTATGCTACAGTATAGGAGCATAGTAGACAATACAGGTAGTCCTTGACTTACGACCATTCATTTAGCAACCGTTTGAAGTTACGACGGCGCTGAAAAAAGTTACTTATGACCGGCCCTAGCATTTACAACTGTCGCAGCGACCCTGCAATCAGATGATCAAAATTCAGGCACTTGGCAACCAGTTTGCACTTATGATGGTTGCAACGTTCCAGGGTCATGTGATTGCCATTTGTAACCTTCCCAGCCGGCTTCCGACAAGCAAAGTCAATGGGGGAAGCCAGATTCGCTTAATGACTGCGGTGATTCGCTTAACGACCATGGCAAAAAGGTCATAAAATCGGGCATGACTCACTTAACAACCACCTTGCTTAGCAATGGAAGTTCCAGTCCCAATTGTGATTGTAAGTCGAGGACTACCTGTAGGCTTAGAGTGATAGATTCTCAAGAATGTGAAATACAGACTAGATGTATATACTGTAAAGTCACCCCAATCAAACTTTTCAACAATAAACAAAAAAGAATGGCAGCTGGTTTGTAAGAACCTAATATTGGTAGTATATGGAATTCCACAAGCACCATCATATTCGTAACTCAGTTGGATTATACTTATTTCCCACTTGATTGAATGGTGACTAAATTCATACTTTAGTGTTTCATAAACTTTAGTGAGAGGCATTTTAAAATTTTGAATTCCAATTTTGAAAAGAATTCTTTAGCATTCTGCTTATACACAGAGAAAGCAGCTTTTCTCTGTATGAACTTTAAGACTGTGATAATGATCCAAATGGTTGCCTCTGTCCTTTAAGGACACTGGCAATTATTGTCATCATTCTTCGTGTTTGGCAGTCAAGTTGCTTAAAACTTTGATAATGATTACTTGACTGCATTTAAATGAAGGTCATTTATCCTTCCATTTCCTACTCATATAGTGCCTTTCCATGCAATGCACCTCAAGGCCCTTTTCAAAATACACTAATCAGTATACAAAATTATATTGAAGCATATAACCTTGTCACAAATGCCATTACACATTAAAAGCTAAATAAAAAAATAATAGCTTTCCTCTCTATATTTAAAATATATATCTCCAGTTAGTGTCAAGCATTTCAAGAATGGAGGAATGCAGGAGATGAATGGAGATTTCACAGTGTATTTTAGGAGAAAAAATATTAGATCAGAATGTTCATTTGGCCAAAAAATACTGGAGGCATTTGAAAAAGTGCATTTGGTGGTGACACAATGCCAAAAATATAGTAATTGCAAATGGCTTCTAACAACTCACATCCTATCAAACTGACCAGCCAACTAGTCTAGCCTGATAATAAAAACTTGGTTGACTATTTTGAAGTTGGATTGTGGCAATGATAGAATCAAAATGAGAGCATGACTTATTGCAAACTGTAACCATTTCATTCAGTTTGCTCATCCAAAACGTACGGCATTTCTTGCCACAGATAAGGGTAATGCCCTATCAGTGCACATATATACTAGCCCCTTGCCCAAACTCTAGACTGGCTCAGACAAACGAATTTACTTCTACTTCCAGGCTATGAAGATTTCTTTCAGACAAAAGATGCCTGATAATGTCACTCCTATTGTATGAGGGATGGCTGGGTACTTACAGTAGCCATATCCATGAACTAACTGTCCCTATTCCTACAAAAAGAAAGAGGAAATCAAGTGTTATCTCTTGGCAATTTACAATGATAGTACATGATAAATAGGTTGGAAAACAACTTTCTTTGACAAACCCTTGCAGGAGTGCCACAAGTACATTTTCACAACCTTTGATTACAGATTCCTTTATTTATTTAATTTATATTACCGCCCATCTTCCCCTGAAGGGGGAACTCTGGGCGGTTTACAGTAAAACCGGAATTAAAATACAAAACAAATCACAATAAAAGTGAAATAAATATATAATATCATTATAATTATTAAAAGATATAAATAAAATGGAATCCAGATGGCTACAGTTCTTCCTCAATCCTGAGCGCAAAGGCCGTTCTCAATCCATTCTAGGGCGCTAGCCATCCCCAAGAATGACTATTTCCCCTCCCGTCCCAGGCTTGGATTTAGTAGAGGTAACAGCTCTATTCTTCCCAATAAAGAATTATTAATTATAATAACTAATCAATGGACCCAATGAGTCTAGACAATTTCTGTCCAGTCTCCAACCTTCCTTTTTTAAGGAAGGTGGTTGAGAAGGTGGTTGGGCTACAGCTCCAAAGAGTCGTGGAAGATGTGGATTATCTGGACTCATTTTGATTGGGTTTCAGGTCAGGTCACAATATGGAGACAGCATGGGTTGCAATTGTCAATTACCTGTGGTAGACCCAGGACAGGAATAGTACATCCATCCTTGTGCTCCTTGATCAATCAGTGACTTTCGATACCATCAATTATGGTATCCTTCTGGACCGCCTGCAAGGTTTGGGAGTGGAGGAGAACACCATTTTGCAGCTGGTGTTAACAGAAGAGAGAGATCAAGTCCATGGCCCCTCACATGTGGAGTACTATAGGACTCGATATTCTCACCCCTTCTATTTAACATCTACCTGAAACTGCTGGATGAGGTCATCTGTCAGTTTGGGCCTGATGATACCCAACTCAATTATACATCTTGCTTCCAGCCTGACAAAGTGATAGTCGATGTCCTGCTTCAGTATCTGGAGACTGTGTGGGTTGGATGGGGAGGAACAGACTCAGGCTCAATCCTGGCAAGACTGAGTGGCTGAGGATATTTGGGCCCCCTGGTTCTGGGAATCTTTCATCTTTGGTCTTGGATGGGGTTGCATTTCCTCATTGAAGAGTGGCACAATTTGGGGGTTATCTTGGACTCAGCTCCTGCTCAAATTTGGGGGTTATTTTGGGGTCATAGCTCCTGCTCAAAAAGCAAGTGGAAGCTGTGGCCAGAAGGGCCTTTGCACAGGTTCATCTTGTACAGCAGTTGCACCCTTTCCTGAACCAGGAGGCCCTTCAGACAGTCACTCATGTCACTTCACAAATGGATTACTGTAACATGCTTCACATGGGGCTGCCCTTGAAAACCACTAGGAAGCTACAACTGGTTCAGAATGCAGCAGTGCAGGCCGTGATGAGCATGCCTCATTACTTCCATTACGTAGATACCACAGTTCTACGAGCTGCACTGGTTACCAGTTGGCTTCCAGGTGCAATTCAAAATGCTAGTTATCATCTTCAAAGCCCTTCATGGTATTGGGAGACTTCTTATTTGAGAGACGGCTTATCTCCAGTTGTTTCTGCCCATCCAATGTGATCAGGCAGAGTGGGCACACTTCAGTGCCATCTTGTGGGACGCAGGAAGCATGCCTTCACTGTTATAGTGCCTGCCCTCTGGAATATTCCCTCAGATATCCAATTAGAACCTATCTGTAATAAGGCATTAATTTTTTTGTATGCTTTACAGTATTTTAAGCATTATGGGGTATATGTACATGTGGGTCTGTGTATCCATATACATGTGTGCATATTCCCACTGCAACAGGCACAGAATTGGGGCTTTTCAAATATAAGGGAATTCATATTACTCATTAGAAATGCCATGATTAAGCTTGTATTTAACATGCCCTTATGCAAGGAATAGATTAAAAGTGAATTAATACATTATGAAAATGAAACCTGAAAGTTAGCTGAGAACTCTAGTCACATAATTATTGTATATCCAGGTCTGACCACATCAGCTTCTCTGCAATTGTTAGGAGGATTTATCCATGATTACAGCCATGTGTCATATTGAATATCATCAGTAACTTCTCCTTATATAATACTAAATAATCCATGAATTAATTTCAGCCACTTGCTCATATGGAAACCAAAAGTTTAAAGAAAAATAACATGGGGTCATAGAATGCAAATATCGGAAGCCAGGGTACCTTGAATGATCTGATCCATGATTTGGGAAGGCCTGGGTAGTTTCGAGGTAAAATAGGCTTAAGGCAGCTGAGCAAAAAAGGGCCAAAATATTTATTTTATTTTATTTTATTTTATTTTATTTTATTTTATTTTATTTTATTTTATTTTATTTTATTTTATTTTATTTTATTTATTTTATTTTGTTTTGTTTGTTTGTTTGTTTGTTTGTTTATTTTCTATCCTGCCTTTATTATTTTTATAAATAACTCAAGGTGGCGAACATACCTAATACTCTTCCTCCTCTTTTCCCCACAACAACAACCCTGTGAGGTGAGTTGGGCTGTGTGTGTGTGACTGGCCCAAGGTCACCCAGCTGGCTTTCATGCCTAAGGCTGGACTAGAACTCTCAGTCTCCTGGTTTGCTATTGGCTCCTTCCTAGAGCTGAGAGAGTGACTGATCCAAGGTCACCCAGCCGGCTTTCATGCCCAAGGTGGGACTAGAACTCTCAGTCTCCTGGTTTGCTATTGGCTCCTTCCTAGGGCTGAGAGAGTGACTGATCCAAGGTCCCCAGCCGGCTTTTATGCCCAAGGCGGTACTAGAACTCTCAGTCTCTTGGTTTGCCATTGGCTCCTTCCTAGGGCTGAGAGAGTGACTGGCCCAAGGTCACCCAGCCGGCTTTCATGCCTAAGGTGGGACTAGAACTCACAGACTCCTGGTTTCTAGCCCAGCACCTTAACCACAAGACCAAACTGGCTCTATCCCTCTGAATTGCTATCAGAAATTAAGGTTGGCTCTGATTTGGATTGATTTATTTATTTAATTTCTATCCCGCCTTCATTATTTTTATAAATAACTCAAGGCAGGGAACATACCTAATACTCCTTCCTCCTCCTATTTTCCCCACAACAACAACCCTGTGAGGTGAGTTGGGCTGAGAGGGAGGGACTGGCCCAAGGTCACCCAGCCGGCTTCCATGCCTCAGGCGGGACTAGAACTCAGTCTCCTGGTTTGCTATTGGCTCCTTCCTAAGGCTGAGAGAGGGGGACTGGCCCGAGGTCACCCAGCCGGCTTTCATGCCTAAGGCGGGACTAGAACTCTCAGTCTCCTGGTTTGCTATTGGCTCCTTCCTAAGGCTGAGAGAGGGGGACTGGCCCGAGGTCACCCAGCCGGCTTCCATGCCTCAGGCGGGACTAGAACTCTCAGTCTCCTGGTTTGCTATTGGCTCCTTCCTAAGGCTGAGAGAGGGGGACTGGCCCGAGGTCACCCAGCCGGCTTCCATGCCTCAGGCGGGACTAGAACTCACAGTCTCCTGGTTTGCTATTGGCTCCTTCCTAAGGCTGAGAGAGGGGGACTGGCCCGAGGTCACCCAGCCGGCTTTCATGCCTAAGGCGGGACTAGAACTCTCAGTCTTCTGGTTTGCTATTGGCTCCTTCCTAAGGCTGAGAGAGGGGGACTGGCCCGAGGTCACCCAGCCGGCTTTCATGCCTAAGGTGGGACTAGAACTCACAGACTCCTGGTTTCTAGCCCGTTGCCTTAACCACTAGACCAAACTGGCTCTCTGCCCCAATATATTTGCCCCACCCACTCTGAGGGGCTGCAAAACGGATATTAGTGGGTCATTTGCGGTCCCTGGACAGGTAGCTCCCCTCTCTTGACTTTTTCTACTCCACTTATTTTAAAGCAAAATGCAACGACTTCTTTATACAGTAATGTCTCTGGACTGCAGAGAAGAACAAAAGCTTAAGAGAAAAAAATCCCAAAAGATGGTAGTTGGTTGCAAACTAGGTTTGCTATGCAGCATGTCTAGTCACCCAAATAAATAAAATGGGGTGGGGGTGGAGAGAACTAGTCTTCTAAACGGCTGGCCATGATCCCTCCTGTGATAATTAGCAGTAGCATAAAAAACAAACTCATCCTTGACTATAAAGTTTTGAAACCCTCTATCTACAGCATTCTGACTCCTTTTACTCCTACTTTACACTTAATGTAAATATGTTTTCTAGCATAGTGACATAATTAAGAGATCAGAAATGTAAGTATCTGCATATGTATAGTGCAGATGGGATTAAAACAGGTGGGGGGAGGAATGGAAGAAATTTAAATATTCAAATATTTCTGCCAAAAATGCCCTGGGGTTTGGGTCCAGGGTTGTAAGCTATATTAAGGGAAACATTTACGTGAGGTGTACCTTTCAATGAAGGGATTGAAATAATTCAATCACCAGGTGAGACAAAGTCACCCTTATCCAACTTGATGCCCTCCAAGTATTTTTGAATGATTACTTGCAGTCTCCTTGACCATTGGTCAGGCTGGCTGGAGCCAAGGGTATTTCTGGATGATACCAGGTTGGGGATCCTAGACCCTCTCTCTTTACAGAATAGACTATGAAGTTCTGCTTGCGTATGGTCTCTGACAATCTTTCCTCACTTGGTAGCCAGAGCATTCATACCCCAAAATACTTCTGAGGGCCCCCTGACCTTCAAGGTCTCTCTTGCTCTCCATAGAGACAGAATGTTGGGTGAAAAAGACCTATTCTGCTCATAGTCCTCTAGTGCTGAAACAGATCCCGGTATCAGAAAGTTGTAGCTGTTTCTCCTATGAGTTTGATTTGTTGTCAATTAAGCCAGAGGCACTCCTGTAGAGTAAAAAGGCAGATAATACCCTAGTTCAGAGCTTTCCAAACTTTTCAAGTTGGTGACACACTTTTTAGACATGCATCATTTCGCAACACACTCTTACAGCAGGGCACAAGGCAGGCACTAGGACCTGCGCGGATCCTGGCAGGGCAGGTTTGGAGGCAGCCAGGCACAAGGCAGGCACTAGGATCTGCATGGAATCCTGGCAGGGTTCGGAGGCAGCAGCAGCCGCGACACACCCAGACACTGCAGCCGACACACTAACGTGTCCCGACACACAGTTTGGAAAGCTCTGCCTTTCCAACTAGTTAGTCTCCTCTTTCTTGAACAAAGTGTTAGGCCAAACTTACAATTCCTACTTAGAATTCCAGAGACATTATTTGGGGGGGCATCTGCTTTGTGGCAAAGGCCCTCGGCTATCGATGCAGTTTGTGAAGTGTTGGTCTGCAGATAAATCTATGAGGATGAGCAGCAGCAAACTGAGAACTTGCTGACTCCCACCTTCTCTTCTCCAGAATAACTGAGATCACTAACTTTTGCTTTTGTTTCAAATTAACCAGAGTTCACTGACCAAGTTTACTGGAGTTGTTTTCTCTATCCAAAGTTAGTTAAGATGTGAGTGTCATAACAGCTGCAGTGGCTCTAACTCTTTTGGACCAACAGGCACATTTGAAAAAGTGATGGCTTCTAACGGGCATTCTCAGAAAAGGAAGGAAGGAAGGAAGGAAGGAAGGAAGGAAGGAAGGAAGGAAGGAAGGAAGGAAGGAAGGTGAAACTGAGGAAGTGAAGCAGTTAACTCATGTCCATATACAGTAAAGTTAAAGTGCTATGAATATGGACAGGACAGAACAGAAAACAAGCAATCAAGCTGTTGAGATGCTAACATTTCAAACATTTGTTTCAGTTTAATTCTTCAGGGAACTTTCTTTACAAGAAATTTGTTACCACTTAAAAATACTGTAAAGCTGAAAAAGATGCAAAGTAGGGAAACAAAAATTATTAAGACCTAGAACAGCTCCTCTGGGAGGAAAGATTGCACTGAGTGGGCCTTTTCGGCTTAGAGTAAAGGTGAATACAGGTAGATGTGATAGTCATTTATAAAAAGGCATGGGAAATGTGGAAAGATTACTTTTTAGTTTTGTCTCACCATGTCAGAACTCAGGTTTATCCACTGAAACCAAACCAAACCCACTGAGATTCATGACCACTAAAAAGAAGTATTTCCTGATCAAACATGTACAGGTAGACCTTGCTTACTGACTGCCTCGTGCAGCGAACGTTCAAAATTACGACGGTGCTAAAAAAAATACCTCTGTGACCAATCCTCACATTTACAACCATCACATTGTCCTGTGATCATCATTCATGTGCTTTGCAACTGGTGCACATTTTTGCTTGTGACAAACAGAGTTAATACTGTACAGTATGGAAGGCAAAAGTAAAATCATAAGTTGTGGTCACGTGATTTTTCATTTAGTGACCGCGTTGCTTCACTTAATGACTGAAGGGGAAGTAAGATCATAAGTCCAGTCACCATTATGTGATATTTTTGCTTAGTGGCTGCATTGCTTAGCAACCAAGTTGCTGGTCCCAATTGTGGTCGCTAAGCGAGGATTACCTGTAGTTAGATTATGGAATTAGTCACTGTTAGAAGTTAAAATGGCCACCCATGTAGAGAATTTAAGAGGGACAGGACAGATTAATGGTGAATTGAGCTATCAATGATTAGTCTGGATGGCTGTTTACTATTTCCTGAATCACAAGCTGCATTTTAAAATGATGATGATGATGATACTATCCATTCAATCGTGTCATTTTAAAATAAAGGTAAAGGTAAAGGTACCCCCCGCACATTTGTGCAGTCGTGTCCGACTCTAGGGGCCGGTGCTCATCTCCGTTTGTTAGCCGAAGAGCCAGCGTTGTCCGAAGACACTTCCACGGTCATGTGGCCGCATGACACCGCGGAACGCTGTTACCTTCCCACCGAAGTGGTACCTATTAATCTACTTGCATTTGCATGCTTTCGAATTGCTAGGTTGGCAAGAGCTGGAGCTAGTGCGGGAGCTCACTCCGCACGCAGGGCTAGGGATTTTAAAATACCAGCTGCTAAAAAGGAGAAAGAAGGTGGAAAGAGCCTAGAAGGCTGAAAGACTGAGTAGGTGCAGGGGAAAAACAGGCTATATAATAAGGAAAATACAAATTTGTCTAACAAACAAGGCTGGAACCTCAGAGTGAACTGAGAAGCTTTTATTTGAAAACTTTTTCCAATAAAAAGGATTTTGCTTATAGGAATTCTGTAGCTTCCTGCCCAAGTCTATCACATTCCTAAAACAAAAGCTACAACATATACAGAAATAAAAACTCCATGTTGCTAATAAATTCAGTCACATGACTACAAGTGCTATATAAATAATATTTTCTTGACGTATATCCTTTTCAGAAAATAGGCATTTTCACTTTATATTTTTAAATAAGTTTTAGCAATCAATTAAAGATTATGCACTTGACAAGCTGATGCTGAAAACAGAAACACCCATATCTAGATCAACGGGGTGGGCTATCCAAATCATCAAATACAAACACTGTATTCAATTTCCCTTAGAGACAATGAAATATGAGCAATGGTATTTTCTCTGCAATTTCAGAACAGATGCAGAGAATTCTGGCAAGGAGAAAAGTTGACGTGAGCCGAGACCCCTCTCACCGAGAGGAAGAATGCTATGAAGTCATTTGGAATATGAGCCACAGAAAGTAGTATTTCCAGGAAGAGAGTGACCACTAACATTAACTGGTTCAAACTGTTTCAGTAATATGTCAAGTGTCTGGCCTGCTCCCCTGTCAAGATTTAGTCACCATTAACTCAGAATTAATTAGTTCCATTTTAACATGGAAGTTGAGTTTTTAGCTGGCAAAAAGCCAAGTCCAGAACCAGGCTACCAGTAATCTAAAGATTGGAGATATTATCCTTGCCTGAAAAATTGCCTAAGCAGCACTAGGCCAGGGGAAGAGTGTTGCACCCCTGCTACTTTTTGTCCTTGGTTAATAAGGCTACAGCTTAACAAGAAAAGTGTGTTTGTGCGTGTGTGTTTGTGCATGCACTGCAGGGGAGAAGATGAGCAGAATAAATATATTAATGATTACCGTGCTAGTAAATTAAAGGTGTCTCTCTAAATCAGAATCTTATTCCAACGGTAATCATGACTCCTGTTGATTTTCCTGCCCCTGTTTTTACTGAAAGGGGAGGACTTCACTCATGTCTAAATTACTTCTGCTTAAAAAAAAGCAGGAGTGAAAACACACTGGCACCTTTTTTAACTTGATTATTATGCATTATATCTAAATCTATATCTAAAATCTATACCATAGTGCAGGTTGCAAATTGGTTTGCAGTGGTTTTGCAAACTAGGATTTGCTCCCTCAGCAAGTGAAGAGAGATGGCAAGAGACAGAAAAAGAAAGAAAAGGCTTCTCCTAGTCATACCTTAGGACACAGCTTTCCAAACTGTGTGGCGACACACTTTTGTGTCGCCACACACAGTCTGGTGTGTTGCCACACAACCCGGAAGCGCTGATCATCATCAGTGCTTCCGGGTTTTCCCACGGCGACACACCAACGGCGGCGCATAAAAACTGAAAGCGGCAGCAGCGCTTCCGGGTTTTTGCGCACTGCCGCAACGGCAGCACTTCCGGGTTTTCCCGCGGCGACACACCAACCGCCGTTGGTGTGTCGCCGCGGGAAAACTTTGGAAAGCCCTGCTTTAGGAATTAAAAGTGAAAATGAAAAAAGACAGGAGGTTGCACTCATGACTAGCAATGCTTGTGGTGTGGTGTGTTCTGGTATGAAAACAAACTGATACTTCTTGCAGAAAATACAAGCTTGTAGCAATGCTTGAAGAAAAATAAAAGTAACTAGAATGGCACGTGGCCATACTTCAGCTCATGAGAGAGTAGAAATATATTAAATCAAAAACCAGAGAGCAACAGGAGCTGATCAAGAAAGTAAGTTTCCAAAAGGAAGATAAAAAGGAAAGAGGACAAGAGTGAGCAACATTTCTAGAACTCAGAAACAGCTTTCGAGCCCACATAGAAGTTGTGTGACGGCAAAAAGTTTAGGAACCCCTACATTATTAAAATATAGTGAGCTCCAAACCTTGGCCAAGTAGATCCATTTCCTCCGATCCCTATTGCAAAAGCCATTTGCCACAGTTTCCAGTGTTCCTCTTTAGAGCATGCTCAGCAATGTTCCCAAGATGGTAAGGGGAGAACTGTAGCACATAGCAAAGTACCTGCTTTAAATGCATGAATTTCAGGTTTAACTCTTGGCCATTCCAGGTAGGGCTAGAAAAAACTTGGTCTGAAACTCTGGCAAACAGTTGCAGGTGAATGTGGAGAATACTGAACTAAATGGACAAAGATATGGAACCCTTTTCTTGACAAATCTCAGGAAGTTCTCAAAAATATAAAAAATTAGTGTTGCAATCAATCAAATCCAATACATTCTTCAGACTGTTGCATTGTGTCTCTGTTACAGGATATGATATCAGACAACACAGCTGTCTTGCAAGAAAAATGTGTTCTGCAGATGCTCACACAAGCGGTTGATTCTAGTAGTCTTTCCTGATGGAGACATGTTAAAAGGAAATACAGCCTAAAGGATCATAAGGAGGACCAAAGATTATGTGTTCACATCTGGTTTAGACAGATATTCTGGTAGCTGAGGCAATTTCTTCCAGATTAAATTCTACCCGATCTGAAGATTTAGCAATTGTTTGATACACTGTAGCTAAACATATCTAATTATATCATCAAGGTTTTTTTAAAAAATATATTAATTTTTTTTAAAAAAAAAACCTTTGGATACTTTAACAAAGCGAATGTCAATCAGCTTTGTGAAAACACAATATATGGAAGAGATAACGAAGGGTATTGCCCATAATTGGTAGCAGTCATTCTTCTACCGTAAAGCATTGTTAAGCTTTTACAATACAGATCTAGCAGAAAAATGAAGGCAGGTTTGAAAGTAGAAAGAGCAAAAGCAATCCTGCAGAGTTATTATTTTAAATTGCAAGGCCAAAGGCTCGAAGGGTAAAGGTTTTTGTAATCTGAACTCCTAATTTCAAGTTGGGAAGGTGCAGCAACAGGTAAAAAATAAAATAAAAAGATGTATTTTGTGCTATGTGGAATTCTGAATAGAGGCTATAAGAAACTTTTTTTTTTTACAATGGTTCCCCAAAGTGAAAACACTGTTCAAGCTCATACTATAGAAAAAGACAATCTGGAAAGGATAAGAAGATGACTTTATAAACTATTTATCAGGATTTTCTTCACACAGGCACTTGAGGAAAAATCCACCATGTAGAGGTGGCATACTTGACTGAAGACCTGGAAGACAAGCAATCAGAATTGGGATCTTGCACTCTTTCCTTTGAAAATGAAAACAATTCTTGTGCAAAAGGAAGTGGCATTGAATTTAGGCACATTTAGCTTAGCAAAGGAGAATCTAATCTAAACTTCTAAATGTAACTTACTTCCCTTTATTTAGAAAATGAAAAGGGAGTGAAGATCTGCTACTCACTTAGCTTCGGTTATTTGAGATTTATGGTATCACATTAGAATAGTAAATTTTTAAATAGAGAACATTCTAGATTTTTTAAAATGTGGTTGTACCTTTTTAATAATGTAAACTATTTTGGGGAAGCTTTGCCTTGAAAAAGCTGCATAAAATATTTTAAATACGTAAAAGCAAGCAATATCTTCATACCTCGTTCTTACGAGAAAATTTGCCCCTCCACACCATACGCATATGCACAGACCTCAAGAGAATACCCAAGTAAGTGTGCATGTGATAGCATTCTTGGCCAATCACTATTCAGGTGCTTGGTCAGACCCCTTGTCTAGTCCAGGATGGCTTTTAGGGACTGCCGATCACTGATAAAATATCTACTTTGGATGCAAAAGTCCAAAATTCAATCCCTGACATCTTCTATTAGAAGAATGAGGTAATGGGGCAAGAGTTTTGTTGAGAGATAAAGGGTTAATGACAGGCAAAGTCTGACCTAATAGAAGATGTATTCTTGGATTTCTACAAAATATGGAATATGATTGTCTCCATGCTAGTTATTGAAAAATTTAAGCTGCACCTTCATCCAGAATTGATTCTAATAATCAAAACATGCATACAACGTTCAAACGTAAGGTGCACAGTATGACAGGACTGAGGAGAACAGCCAGTGTTCAAAACAGCTAAAATGCAAATAATGTTAAATGCCTATGTGAACAGGAAACTTTAACCTGTTAACAAAAAGAATAGAGTGGTGGCAGATCGGTAGGCAAGAATGAATACAGTGCTAGGCATACCTTCACCAACAGAATTATTCAAAACCAGTAGACTAGAACACAGAGGGACCTGACTTTTATCGTAACACCCTTCTTGTATAGATAACAGCCAGATTATCTGAATGCACGGACAGGTTGACATGAAGGGCCCATGTCGTATCCCTTTAGATCCTCGGGTCCGAAGTCATTTAGATGGAGACATATAGGGCAACAACAGAAGTTTAGTAGTAGAAAATGTTATTACCATCATCAAATGTGAACTGCTACTCTCATCAGACCCTGAGAATGTGCTGGCAGGGAATGATGGCCTAGTAGAATGGAAGGATCCATGATGTGACTCTGTTGAAGGCAACCTATTGTGTTCCTATTGCATTCCAATTATTGATCTTACTTTTTTTATATTCCTCACATAAATGTTCTTCCAGGAAGACTGAGATAACTGGCTCATCTGGGTTGCAAGCAACTTTAATGAATTTCCCCTCCCAATAATAAGGGCCAATGTTAAAAACAACTTTTGACATCAATTATTACAAGGGATTTGAGATTTAATTCAGACACGTAACAACAACTGCTTGATATGGCATTATGCACAGTTTTATCTAGCTCAAGTTAAACCTATGCAGCCTATGCATTCCACTCTTTTCCAAATCAGCAGCAAACCTCTGAGAACAGAACTATGGAAAGAGAGTGCTTGCACCACATAGGAAAGTGACTTTGCACAAGCATGTTTCACTTAATTCCACTTCAAGAACACTCCACACCACAGGGGATGTATGAACTAGGTCTAAAAAAATGCAATTGTTGCCAAGGCAGTGCTTCTAATTACTAGTGAAGACACATAGCCAGAGTTTTGCAAGCCTTGTTTAAAGCATGGGAAATGGGCAAACAAATCAAGATGGAATAACAGAGGAGCTAAAAATATTGGCTTGCAAACAGATTTCATTTCACTTTGGCCAAAAATAGCACCCACATTTTTCAACAGCGCAGGAATCTGTGCTCCATAAAGAAATAGCACTGATAGTATTAGCCTTTTCCTCTAGGCATGCTGCAATGCTCCCTTTTTCCCAGAGGTCCTAAGAATATGAACTGTAGCTCCCGTATAGCAGTCCAGGAAATAATTGATCATTTCCCAGTGTCCCGTTGGTGAGTTACTTACTCCTGGGACCCACTTTCAATTTCACACCATTTTGACTTTCTGGACAGTGTGGGTTAATTTCTAAGAGAAAAGACATTATATACTTCAGCTGTTGCAACAACAGTAGTTTTATGTACCTTGTACACATGGCTTTTGTCTATGGAAAATACAAGAACAAAAACCAAAGAAGTGGGTTTGGGTTTTACTATAACAGGAAAAGACTAAAAACTCTAAATAACGTAATTTCTTTATGTAGGGAAGCCATCCTTTCATCCACCAGATGGGAATCACAACTTTTTCTGAACAGATCATTGTTGATTAAAAATATGGAAAGAGGGGAAGAATGAGAGACAAAAACATTTTAGAACAGCACGCCCCAATGTGAAGCCCTCCAGATGGGTTCAGGAAAGGTGTGGATGTGACTTATGGGCCCTACTGATAAACACATTTTCAGAGCATGTTAGAGAAGGAGGTTCTAGATTTATTCTCACCTAGAGTCTTCTAATTTCAGTGTGCATTTGAAATTCAAGGATGATCAGTGTATCTATGTTAACACTTCATGGACAAAAAGTAATACAGTAGAACGAAGAATTTCAGCTTCACTCTACAAATGTCCTTAAGAAGATGTTTTGTATCTCTGCATCAATGTGACCTCAAGCGGTTAAATACAAATCTTTATCCCTACCTGGGAATTTTTCTATTTTTTGCTGTAGGTGTTTCATAATTCTATGGAAGGCAGTATTTACTATTTAAAAGGACTCAAACGGGGATGAGAGGCAGAGAGAATACATATGCACATCTGATAATTTGGAAAACCCATAGGCACTGTCACAATGTGAAGGAAGGGCAGGCAGGCAAGAATGGAAGGAGTCTTCAAACAATCTATATGCACACAATATGAGGCTTTCATTAACAAGGATATAGATTCAATAGACAACAAGCTGAATAATCACAAAGAGGGAGAAAAAAAACCTTATCCAAGCATTAATAATACCATTAGTATTCATTGGAATAACATTGATTTTAATGAATTTATTTCACAGCATTGTTGCTGTCCTATGTACTTTTTAAACTTTTCCATTATAGGTTTAACAGTCATTAAGATACAGGCTTTAACTTTTTTTTTGAAAGAAAAACAAGTAGAGGGAAAAGGTCACTATGGGGAAAAAGATTAAGCATTTTATAATTATTCCAATTACAGTCAAATCTGTTCTAGTAAAATTAACATACAACTGTAGCTTAACAAACAAGAGGAAAATATATATCTTTTAAAAATGCTTACTCTAAAAAATATTTCCATCCTTTTTCAGCAAAATAGATGAAAACATTATTTCCCTTAAAACTGAATTTTCTCTTATTTTACCTATGATGTTTTAAAAATAACAAATAGAAACATCTATTAACAATAACAACAAGAGCAACAAAAATAGAATCATCTGCTAGAAAATTGCCAGTACTATAATAATATAACCTAACTTACAAAATAACAGCAATCTATACAAATAAATGCAATGTTATTGTACTCAAAAAGTGCTCATATACTCTTTTTTCAAAGTGCAAATAATCTGTGAATAATATTTTTCCTTAAAATAAAAATAACTTTACTTGAGACTGGTATGGGAATCATTCTAGCTTTCCACATGCTTAAGAAATCGCAAAAGTGTCCAGGGCCTGTCATTAGAGGGAACCAGATACTTAATATCACATGGTGCCTAAGGGAAGGTAACAAAGAAAGAAGCAGGGGTTCTCAAACCCCCTTTGCAATTAAAAAGAACAAAAGGAAGAGAGAAAATGGCAAAATAAAAGTTTTTTCTTTCTTTCGGCAGAGCTGAAAGTAAGTATTTGAGAATAAACACAGCACGTTGATACCTCCTAAGAAAGTGGAAGGGCTAGGGCAGAGCTTTCCAAACTGTGTGTCGCGACACGTTAGTGTGTCGGCTGCAGTGTCTGGGTGTGTCGCGGCTGCTGCTGCCTCCTGGCTTCCACACAGGTCCTAGTGCCTGCCTTGTGCCCTGCTGCCTCCAAACCTGCTGTGATTCCGCGCAGGTCCTAGCGCCTGCCTTGTGCCCTGCTGTAAGAGTGTGTTGCGAAATGATGCCCTGCTGTAAGAGTGTGTCGCGAAATGATGCATGTCTAAAAAGTGTGTCACCAACATGAAAAGTTTGGAAAGCTCTGGGCTAGGGGCATAGTAGCATCAACTTTCAACAGCATCAAAATCCCCCTATGCTTCCAAATTTGGTGGTTTTACAAATGGCTGAAACCATACTTGAAAAATGGAGATGGTCTCTCCTTCCTTCCTTCCTTCCTTCCTTCCTTCCTTCCTTCCTTCCTTCCTCCCTCCCTCCCTCCCTCCCTCCCTTCTCCCAAGACATGTAGTATGTCACTGAAAACAGTTTCCTTCTCCTGGCTATGAAATCGTTGGCCGGAAACCTCTGTGGCCTATTGCTAACAACTTCTTGTGCTAAATAGGATTTTCTGGTTCTGTGTAAACTGGTTGTGAGAGATGGGGAACACTTCTTAAAAGCTAATTTAGACTTAAAACTGGAGTATTCATTATGTCAGCAACAAAAAATCAGTAGCGTCTCTCCAGGCCAGAGGTACTCAAGAACCTGTCTGCCAAACCATCCACGGAGAGGCTACAGATGCTGCTGTCCTCCGAACCTGGGACACATCGCTTCTGTCTCTCCTTCTAGAAATTCAAATATTGGCCCCTTATGCTTTGTCCTTTTCTGTAAGAGGGAACATTCACAACAAGTCATCCTTGTAAAGATGATCCTTAGGGGATATTTGTGACAATGCTATCCTGATGGGCAAACTTTGGCATTGGTAAGATCATTGAACCAACCTGGGGACACCGCAGTAATGTTATACTGTCCTAAACATAAATGTGATTCTGTCTTACATTTCATCATTTGTTTTTGTGTCATGTCAGATACGATAATTATGGAAAAGTACCCAGCAGTTTACACTGCATATCTTTAAAAAGAGGAGCTGGAATTCCAATAGTCTATCACAGCCTTGTCTTACAAAAAGTGGTAAGAGAGCTTTTCTCTGCTTTTCAGAACAAAATATTTTCCAGTTTTTCCCACAGCAGGTGGCAGCAACAAGCCAACCTTGACTGATCTAAAAGGTAGGTAGAATCAGTTCAGATGGGAGAGGAGACACCACCAGGAAATCCCAAAGCTATAGGCTAGATGGGGAAGTCAGAACCATTTTGGAAGGCAGACTGCTGCGAAGATGATTACACGGAACTGTCCACATCATCACTAGGAGTCAAACTCTGTTTGAGGAAGTCTATCGAGGAAAACAATAGAATGGGGAAGACTAGAGATCTCTTCAAGAAAATCGGAGATATCAAGGGAACGTTTTGTGCAAAGATGGGCATGATAAAGGACAAAAAAGGCAGGGACCTAACAGAAGCAGAAGAGATTAAGAAGAGGTGGCAAGAATACACAGAAGAACTATACAAGAAAGATCTTAATATCCCTGATCAATACGATGGTGTGGTCACTGACCTTGAGCCGGACATCCTAGAGAGTGAAGTCAAGTGGGCCTTAGGAAGCATTACTAACAACAAAGCTAGCGGAGAAGACAGTATCCCAGCTGAGCTATTTAAAATCCTAAAAGATGATGCTGTTAAAGTGCTGCACTCAATATGCCAACAAATTTGGAAAACTCAACAGTGGCCACAGGATTGGAAAAGGTCAGTTTACGTTCCAATTCCAAAGAAGGGCAATGCCAAAGAATGTTCAAACTACCGTACAATTGCTCTCATTTCACATGCTAGCAAGGTTATGCTCAAAATCCTACAAGCTAGGCTTCAGCAGTATGTGAACCGAGAACTACCAGAAGTGCAAGCTGGGTTTCGAAGAGGCAGAGGAACTAGAGATCAGATTGCCAACATTCGCTGGATCATGGAAAAAGCAAGAGAGTTCCAGAAAAACATCTACTTCTGCTTCATTGACTACGCTAAAGCCTTTGATTGTGTGGACCACAACAAACTGTGGCAAAGTCTTAAAGAGATGGGAGTACCAGACCACCTTACCTGTCTCCTGAGAAACCTGTATGCGGGTCAAGAAGCAACAGTTAGAACCGGACATGGAACAACCGACTGGTTCAAAATTGGGAAAGGAGTACGACAAGGCTGTATATTATCACCCTGCTTATTTAACTTATATGCAGAGTACATCATGAGAAATGCAGGGCTGGATGAATCACAAACCGGAGTTAAGATTGCCGGGAGAAATATCAACAACCTCAGATATGCAGACGATACCACCCTAATGGCAGAAAGTGAAGAGGAACTAAAGAGCCTCTTGATGAGGGTGAAAGAGGAGAGTGCAAAAGCTGGCTTGAAACTCAACATTAAAAAAACCCAGATCATGGCATCTGGTCCCATCACTTCCTGGCAAATAGAAGGGGAAGAAATGGAAGCAGTGACAGATTTTATTTTCTTGGGCTCCAAGATCACCGCAGACGGTGACTGCAGCCATGAAATTAAAAGACGCTTGCTCCTTGGGAGGAAAGCTATGGCAAACCTAGACAGCATATTAAAAAGCAGAGACATCACCTTGCCGACAAAGGTCCGTATAGTTAAAGCTATGGTTTTTCCAGTAGTAATGTATGGCTGTGAAAGTTGGACCATAAGGAAGGCTGAGTGCCGAAGAATTGATGCTTTCGAACTGTGGTGCTGGAGAAGACTCTTGAGAGTCCCTTGGACTGCAAGGAGGTCAAACCAGTCAATCCTAAAGGAAATCAACCCTGACTGCTCATTGGAAGGACAGATACTGAAGCTGAAGCTCAAATACTTTGGCCACCTAATGCGAAGAGAGGACTCACTGGAAAAGACCCTGATGCTGGGAAAGACTGAAGGCAAAAGGAGAAGGGGACGGCAGAGGATGAGATGGTTAGATAGCATCACCGATGTAATGAACATGAATTTGAGTAAACTCCGAGAGACAGTGGAGGACAGGAAGGCCTGGCGTGCTATGGTCCATGAGGTCACGAAGAGTCGGACACGACTAAACGACTGAACAACAACAACAAAATCTTTTATTTCCAAGTTTCTTATTCTCATTAATTTATTAGCATCTTCAGATTCAAAATTATGTTCCGAAATAGTAAACTTCTTTCTTCTTTAAAAGAAACACTCTGTGCCTTTTCTGAACTGAGGTCAGCTTCAGAAATAGTATACTCAACTCTTACTTTGTTAAAAGCAGCTTTTCTTTTCTGGTCTTACATTCAGATAAACAAAGGATGCACTATTTTCCAGCTACGCAGAGTAAGGAAGCAGCTTTCAGACCTTACGTTAAATGACAGTTTAGTGTTATGTTCAGGAGCAGAGATGAGTATCTTTCTTCCTCCCCTTTCAGCATGCAGTGGGAAATAGGTTTGTTTACAAATTAGCCTCACCCCATATATATATATATATATATATATATATATATATATATATATACACACACACACACATACACACATACATACACACACACACACACACACACATACATACACACACACACAAAATATTATTTAAATATTATTTAAAATATTAAAATATTTTAATAAATATTTAGTAAAATATTATTTATTCAATTTATTCAATTCGATTTATACTTGGTCACTAACAAGTACTGGAGCAGGCAATTTGGGAAGCTGAACCTTTAGCAACAAGCTAGCGTTAGTGTTAAGTCTGATTTAACCATATGTTTATGTAGCAAGGGGTGCTCAAAATAAATCTCTCATCTCATAGCTCCATACTGTATTCACTACCAATGTGCATGTATCATATATACATACTGTAACCATAAATGTTTAAGAGTCTGAAGAATTTTTGACCCTACATGGTACATAAACATGTAAAAAATCCAAAATCCATTTAAAATGTATAAACTGTAAGGGCAGGGGCCAGGTATACAGTATGGGCCAAGAAAGATGGAATTGCTTTGCAGAGAAGACCTTCCCCAGTTGTAACTGCCTAAGCTCAGATGGGGGAGAGAGAATCTATGGAAGATACACAGGTTTGCATAAGGACAGATAACATTGTTTTGTAAGAACAAAACTGATTTCAGTTTTACAGCTGTCCAGTAAAGTCCAGTACACAAGAAAGACAACACCAAAGGTAAATGCAGTAAACTAAACTGCCTAGCCTTTGCTGAGCTGCCGCAAAGTCACAGAAGCATGCACATCGAAGAAATTAACTTCGACAGTAGCTGCCTTGCTAGCAAATGTTCATGAATGCCTGCCAACTAAGCCGAAGTCCCACCATACTGTATCAAGCCAACAACTTCCAGCTGCATTTCAGTAATTCTGGGGAAGTCCCTGTTGTTGAGCTATTTCCTGGATGACTCTCCAAGCCTGTTGTTACAGCAGAAGCTGCTTGCCTTGCCTCTGTCCCAGCTAGACAGTGTAAGAGCTGTATAAATAGTAAGAACTGGTGCCTGAATGTTCTTATTTACCCTTTTCCTCCCCATGTTTGTCCTTTTGTGTTGGGTCTTTTTAAAAAGCCTTTTTCATTGTTATTAAAGTTCTCTTTCTGGCTAAAGAGCAGCACTTAAATGCTTTTCATAAAGACAGATTCTAAACTGTAAATGAATGTACTGTATGGACAGCAAAAGGGGCATTAGGACAGATGGAGCTTGTGCTGTTAGGGGAATAGAAATAGAAAAATGAGAGAACTATTGGGCAGTTGATGTCAAGGGACGCAACACGAGAGATAAATGGTGCAGATAAAGACATGATGGCCACTGTTCTTGCTGGTCTCCACTTGTATGCTCTCTAATTACAATTTCTAGTTTTGCAGTTTGGCAACTAACATGTTTAAGAGTGCTACAGCGGTACCTGCTGGTCTTTAAATGAAGAGGGTACATCATGCTAGTAATACTTGAGTACTATTATGAGATACTGAGGAGGAACAACTTCCTAAAGGTTGAATATATTAGCTCAGTAAAATACAACAGCAGAGGTTACAGTCTTTCCTAAAAACACTGTAATTGGCTTATCAAAGATCCTGGGAAAGTCCAGATAGAAAAGGTCAGCAGCAATATATATTTGTACAATACTAAGGATGCATTATCTTCTCAGCTGGCATGGCATGGCATATAATTTTACACAACATGCTGTACCAGCATGTGGTAACTAAGAAAGACAGTGATCACAGCTCTCTAAAACCTCCAGATCTATCACTTGCCATCACTGTAAATGGCCTGTGGATGCACATCAGTACGCATTCATGCGAGTTAGTTAAACTTCCCAGCAATATACAGCAGCATACACCCACAAATAATAAAGGTACCTCAGAAGACTGAAGATAAATAATAGTGCTGCATACACTTCAAAAATGATTGGGAGTACTGCTTCTGGCTTCAAACAAGTGCTTCTTACAAGAAGTAGTGCTTCTGGCTTCATATCACCTCTCTGCTATTCCTTAAAGCAGCTCTTCTTTTTTCAGATGGCAACATGAGTCATAAAAGTCATTGATTTAAGAGGCAGATTAAAATTGATTCCTTAAAGCAGCTGCAACTTTTTTTCACTTGCATGCAACCTTGAAAAAAGAAGAGCTGCTTTAAGAAATTGTATAGATTCTTCCTCTTCTTTCCAACCCAACAGATTCTGTGAACTTGTCTGTCCCTCATAGTACAACTCTCTAATGATGGAACAGAATAGGGTTAAATTTGGCATGGTAGTTGAATATCTCAATGGCCACTCTGCTCTGGGTTGTGTGACCGGAAAAGAGGATGGAGAAGATTAAGAATGGAGCAGATGGCAGCCCTCCAAGTTGCTGCCCAACTCTGTCCCATACAGAAGCACTGGGGGACTTTTTCCAGATTTTTTTTTCTCCTCAGCCCACAGCTAGATCCAGCTCATTTTCCAACTCAGTCTTTCTTTCGTTGGCTTTTTCCACCATACCAAATTTGGTCCCATTCTATTCAGATACACATATACAACACTTCTAGGAAGCATGGGGTGGCACTAGTGCTTTAGGAAGGCAAAAGCCCAATTTCATATGCCCAGCTTAGACAGGAAATGATTGCTGGTTCAAAGTCATACTTTTATATGGCAGCAGGCTAAATCCTTTTTATTATCATTTTCTGGATGAATGCTAAGACAGACAGACAGGTATCTCACAGATATAAAGTTAAAGTAACTGGGATGTGATTGTATCTCCTATGTCTCACCTACCCTACTGAAGAATTTCTAAAGCACATCTTTTTCAGCAACAGAGAGCTAGCTGTCTTTTATTTAGTTAGGTGATTTGGCTATCTATACCAGTATTACTGACAATGGCTGGCAGCCGCTCTCCAAACATACCTCGAAATGGCAAGGATTGAATCTGGAAGCTGTTCCATGCATAGCATATGTTTATTATAACTCATTCCTGAGCCCTCATAAATTCTGCCACCTTTCTCTATAGTTTTAAAAAGTGCACACACATGCAGACACGTGCCCCTCCTTAGTTTTAGAGAAACTGTCTCAAATTAATGGAGTCCTAGAGTGAAGCTGGACTCTGTAGCTAGCAGACCGTTTAAATCTACTGGAGCTTTTTACCCACAGAGCAACAGTTCATGGTTTGCCTCATCCATTTGGCCTCGTAGAGCCAGCTCATCTGCAGCATTCCCGCTTCTCCGGTTCCTACACACATAGGTTAGAGGAAATGTTGCTGATCATCAGCAAAACAGGGAAACTGCCTATACATAAAATGTTAAGGTAGAGTAATTTCTCATAGCTGTAATAAGTACAAACTGACAGGATCTTTTCAAAAAAACAGTCTGTACAAGGATTTTGGTGGAGAGAATGTAAATTTTTTAAAACAGGGTCTCCAGATAGGTTAGCTGTTATACTTGAATGGATGTGTGTGTTTTGATAAAGACTACATAGCCTATCTCTGAATAAGCATGTTAGTCAGCAATTACATAAAAAGAAAGGCCATAAAATGAAAGCCAGACTTTCCAAAATAGAGCAGTTGTATATTAATGTGGCATCCATACATAGTGCAGTACTGTTCCATCATCACCAATTACTATACTGACTGGCCAAATGCAGTTTTGTTCAGGTTTTGTGCAGAGGCTATCCAGTGGGATTCAGCAGCATGAGAGCCAGTTTGGTCTAGTGGTTAAGGCGCTGGGCTAGAAACCAGGAGTCTGTGAGTTCTAGTCCCGCCTTAGGCACGAAAGCCGGCTGGGTGACCTTGGGCCAGTCACTCTCTCTCTCAGCCCTAGGAAGAAGCCAATGGGAAACCAGGAGACTGTGAGTTCTAGTCCCGCCTTAGGCATGAAAGCCGCCTGGGTGACCTTGGGCCAGCCACTCTCTCTTAGCCCAGCTCATCTCACAGGGTTGCTGTTGTGGGGAAAATAGGAGGAAGGAGTATTAGGTATGTTTGCCGCCTTGAGTTATTTATAAAAATAATAATACAGGTGGGATAAAAATTAAATAAATAAAATTACCTAGAACTCTAGACATGGCCCATTTGCTCTTTGACTCAGTGTTCAAATCTGGAAAAAATAAGTACTATTCCCCCATGGAAAAAGAAGGGAAGAACCACATTGGATTCCAGAGAAAGTAATGCAGCAGTATTTGAGTCATTCTCCTTATATCTGGATTTGTTTTTTTAAGTACCAGTAGCTTCATTATTTTGTGACAAAATATGCTAAAATTTGCTGCAGCAAATAATCCTACAATGGAGAACATCCTTGCAAATTTCATCCAGATGCACCTAAAGAATGTGAATAAAGGGAAAGGTTGTTTGTAAGAAATTACTATGCCTCTTTTTGAACGCAATTTATTCAGTAGTCTTTTGTGTAAAAAAATTGGCCAGATCAAATAGCTAATACAGTCACTCAATTGCTCAGGAGAAGAGATCAGACAAATGCGAGAACAGTAAAACTAAAAAACACTCATTTTTTTCAAAATACTCCAAAAGAACCCATGAAGATTTGCTACAATTTAAGGGCAAAACTTGTTGATCACCGAATCTAATGGCACCCTCTCCATTATGACATTTTATTTTAACGTTAAAGGTTTCTTTTTGTTGTTGTTTGCTTTTTGCTTCTGATACAGAGGCCACGTGTCCTTCATAGCACACAGGAGCACCACAGAAACGCACTGGGGCCTGAACTGTTGGGGATGCCCAAAAATGGAATGGAACTCTTTCCCAATAACCTGATTCTTCCTCACGATCTGGGGTTTGGATAATCATTCTGGTATTGTTTCTAAATGAATGGCATGTGGTTTCAAATAAATTGAAAAGAACAGTTGTGATGCTTTGAAAGGAGAGTTTATTTTGGGGCTCCTCTTTTCTCTCCCTTTTTAAAATTATCAGTTCCTGCTGCCTCTGCCTTTGTTCACTATCAAGGCTGTGCATTAAGGTAATATACAGTTCGTTTATTTTCAGTTCAATGCCCAAAGTATCCTAATACAAAGAGAACTGCGACAATAATAAAAAACATATGTACATCTTTATTAGTTGTTTCTCTGATCAGCTGGAAGGCATCAACTCCACAGCTTGGTGTCAGAAACAGACGGGGAGGATTGCAGGCAAAACCACCAGTCGTTCACCTTTCCCTTCCCTTCGCTTTGTTTTTTGTCTTCCTGGATTCCGTTGGAGTAAGAAAAGCAATCTGATGATGCATTAGGATGCTCCCTCCCCTCCTTCCCACATCCAGAAACTTGGCCAATTGCACTGTTTGGAACTCTTTGTTGTCTTTGGCTGGGCAGACAACCGTGGGTACAAAATAGGGTTTTTGTGTAGTGCTCAGCACTCTTTCCTCTACTTTGCACTCAGTAATTAGCCTCTTTTCCTCATTTTGTCTTTGGGGGAAAAGACTTTCTACTGATACACACATAAAAAATTGGGTTAAAAACATGCTTATATTGTTGTGAACATCAGATCCTTCAGCTCTCTGGCAATAAGGATGGCTACTATGTTTGTCTTTATGCAATTTCTATTGGAGCCCTTTTGAAAAGAAAAGAAAAGAAAAGAAAAGAAAAGAAAAGAAAAGAAAAGAAAAGAAAAGAAAAGAAAAGAAAAGAAAAGAAAAGAAAAGAAAAGAAAAGAAAAGAAACCCTTGGACATATATGCTCTGCTGGCACCGTGTTCCATTGTGTTGTTTTGCCAATTCTCCATGATCCGCTGTCTCTTTCTGTCTACCCAGGGTTCCACCTGCAGTTATATATTCATGTCAGGGGTGTCACAGGGGAATAAAGAAAGACAAGGTGGCAGCCTGCCCCCTTTTTACATGTGCACAATGCACATAAAAAAGGATGGGGTTTGATCACATGGTTGCAGCCATCTTGACTTTTTTGAACTCCTTCCTGTCACCCCAATTCATGTCCTCCATTTGTCATTACAATTATTGCTAGTTAGGGTTAATATTACTCAGGGGCGTGGTGGCTCAGTGGGTAAGACGCCAGGCTTGTCAATCGGAAGGTCTCAAGTTCGGAGGTTCGAATCCCTAGCCCTGCGTGCGGAATGAGCTCCCGCACTCGCCCCAGCTCTTGCCAACCTAGCAATTCGAAAGCATGCAAATGCAAGTAGATTAATAGGTACCACTTCGGTGGGAAGGTAACAGCGTTCCGCACGTGTCATGCGGCCACATGACCGTGGAAGCGTCTTCGGACAACGCTGGCTCTTCGGCTAACAAACGGAGATGAGCACCGGCCCCTAGAGTCGGACACGACTGCACAAATGTGCGGGGGGAACCTTTACCTTTACCTTAGGGTTAATATTACAGTTCAGACTGTGGCATATAATCATTTTTTTTCTGAATCAAGATCAAAATAAACAAAGTAATGAAAACTGCAGTGTTGCTTCCCAAATTAATACACTTTATTAGCTTTTGCTTTTCTTGATGTGGCATCTGGATTATTTGGGCCACATATTCATTATAAAAAAATACCTACCCAGCTACAGCATGTCCTTATACTGATTTAAGGATTAAAGGGATCAATTTTATTTGGTGAAAATGTATTTTCTCATTCCAAATTTAAAACTAGAACATGATCCTCTTGATGTAATGACTTAAAGAAATGTATAATGTTCCAAGGGCACATCAGAAATTATTATTATTTTCTAATTTGGGAGTGACCTACGATATTTTGCATCATCAGGCAAGTGGCCACTAGTGCTTTTCTTCCAGGTATTGGCTTGTTTTGGCACTTGAGGGAGAAAATGCAGAAGAATGTCCTCTCCTTAGCAATAAAAATGCAACTATTAAGTATTAAATAATTAACTGTGTGTTGTGACATTCCAACAATATGCTGTGGACCTGTTATAGTTTAATAAGAAAGGTGACTCTTTTTACTAAACTAAAAAATAATAAAATATCTGAAAATATGAAATTTCAATTATTTTTATATTAATACAGTAAGCCTCAAACTTACTCAATAAATTGGCAACCTTAATTCATCCTTCAAAAACATTTTTGACAGTAAGCATCCTAAGAAAAATGTGCTTGTTTTGCTATCTTCCCTCACCTTCAATAAAACTTTTCACTGACTGCCATTCTAAGAGTAAGATTCTTAAAATCACTCATGATACCTGAAGGCGACAGGTTTTAGACTCTACCAACTTTCCCTTGCATAATGCTGTAATTGCTACAGTTCCAGAATTCACAGTATCCATGTACCAAATACTTTAACATTTATTTAACAGAAGGTAGACCCCCCTGACCTCAACTGGAGTACTCAGATCCAAGAGATGTTAGTCAGAACGTATTAAAACTGCAGGATAGAGTGTTTAAGGTAATGTTAGTCAGGATGGACTTTAGCATCCACAGTATCACCCACCGAGTGCAATTAATTTGGGAAGTGGAGAACAATTGGATTGTGCCATTCCAGTCCCTATCACCAGACAAAGCATGGCCTTAAACAGCCCTTCTGCTGATTTTTTCAACCAAGTAAGGCTGGTGAGGTTGTAAATAACCCACATGAATGGACCCTGAGATTCATGCAGACAAATTTATACCACAGTGCCGTCACCAGAGTCCAGCTCCAAATTAAGTTTTGCTTGGCATTTAATTTCTAGCCTTCAGATCTGCTACTTGCCTACTGTCTAGTGCAGAAGGAGAAAGAGGGCATCCTTGCATCCCAGGGAAAGGCATAAGCCCGCCAAAGGGTCACACTTCTCTTGGAACTTATTGCAGTGCGCTGATGCGGTTTTTCTTCTTCAGAAATGCAGTGTGGGAGGAGCTCAATATACAGCACGTGCCCCTTATCCCCAGGGAAGCCATTACCCATCAACACAGACAGAACAAGTCTGACGGATCAAGACAGCTGCCTATGATACTAAGCATCATAAATGTAATCATTACTACAGTTGAATGCTGACTGTTACCTCTAGGAAGCAATGGGAACAATTTAGCTCTTCTTGGTAGGGTCCATATTCACAGATCACATTAAGCCGGAGTGTGTTTTCTGGCATACTATGAAACCACAGCTATTGTGGCATTACTTTAATAAGCTATTAGAAACACAGGAAAACCCTGTTGTGTCTGTTTTCCTAAGAACAAATCCACAATTGCCCTTGTTCATGAAGTAGTTATCAATTTCAATCTTCTCACATATACACCGCTTCACAAAAACATGTCAGGCTTATGCTGGGAGGTGGAATGATTGTTTTCAAATGCAAAGAAGCTTGAAAATACTCAATACTACTGACACACCTAAGTCTTCCTATTCATCAATGGAAAGAACTGCCATCAAGGGACATTCTACAGCAGAAGCAAAACCAACGTGTCATTCCATCGAGAAGCATTCACAGACAAGTACTGCACTGCTAGGTAGGGCAAGCGTGATCATGCGCTTGCCCAACTTGGCACCCTCCAGATGTGCAGCATTACAACTCCCATTATTCCTAACAAGCACACTTGTTGAAACTGCTGACTGGACTGATAGGAGTTGTAGTTAAATATCTGGAGTATGAAGAACTGAGGAAGATGGCACTATCACCAGCTTAAGTTTAAGGAGGATTTATTCACTGGGAATGTATATGCCAAGATTGTGTCCAAATTTAGAACAGCAGATAAAAGCAACCAAACAAAGCAGACATTTTGGTAGGTACTGCTCAAGGGGGTTTCACTTGTTGGCTTTAGCAAATGATAACTTGCATGCATTAGACATCACACATTAATTATCCCACATTGGCCTTTCATGCATCCCAGCAGCAGTGGAAATACAACACAACCAAAAGTAATTCATGTATGGAAAAAAAAATACTGGAAGACATATTTCAGAAAAAAGATGAATTTGGAAATTTGCTCATAGATGATAGTCAGCCACCTCCTAATAAAAGTATTATATCCCAGCCCCTTTGGGGTTTTATCTATTGGATTAACATGGCTTCAGTGATTTTTATATAATAAAATACATATTGCTATATTCAAGTAACACTATCCTCCTAGCAATATTTCCCCCACCCCCAAGTACTTAATGTTTATACAATATTGTTCTGGGTAGGTTATGGGATTAGTAAAATGACTATTATAAATAATAATCTCTTCCAAGGAGAAGCTAATACTCTAATGTCAACTTAACATTCCCACGGTGACTCAAACTCTAATTGTTCCACCAGCTCTAAAGCTAACCCAGACTCATTGCCCTGCTTCTCAGACAGAAGAGGTATTCCCCAAATTCTTAAAAGGGAAGCAAATGCCCTCCTCCCATTCATACAAGTGACACAATTCATTTGTCGTCTTCTCTGATATTTATATTAGACCAAATCGGTCAATTCCATACATCTTAGGTGTAATTCCTCTGCAAGATTTCCTTCCCCACTCTTTTCTGAAGTGACTTCCTACTGTCTTTTCCCCTCCTGTAATATCCATGCCATATTTACCCAAAAGACCTTTTCATATTACATGAAACTGAGCAAATATAAAAAATGATATCATGAGAAAATGCATAGAAGCTCTGCATAATAACCACAATCCTAGGAAGAGTGACAGTGATTGCAATGGGAGAGATATAAGTATGTACCTCTTTCGTTGCCCCATAACCCGCTCTGTAAGAGATAGATTTCTTCCAGAGTTGCTGAAAGGATAAGAGCACTGGTCAAGTTTACAGAAAATTGATTTCCAGCTTGCAAATAACAATGACAAGTTCATTCAAAAATTGCAGAGCTCATACTGGCTTTGGCTAAAGCTATACAAATACATATGGATTTTCATATCTTTTTGCTGTAGTACATTTAATATTTGTGCTGGCCAAAATACATGGGAAAGAGTTTACAGATGATCATTCTTACCATCTTTTGCTTTCTTATTTCCAATTATAGTGCTTTTATTTAATCCATGGAGCTGGCACTATGTTTTTATAAGATTTAATAGCAAGCCCAATTGCTCTTTTGCTTAACATACAGTCCCCTGAAAGTCCATAAGTTAACCTGTTTTTAATGGTTCAAGAAAAAAAACCCAATCATCGTTGCTATTAACTTTTCCATTTAAATCATTGAATATTAGAAGTTAATCTGCTTAACTCTGGTAATTTATGCCCAATATGCATCAATGGTAATCTAAATATGCGCGACACAGATGGAAAGCCAATATATTAAATAAATACTGAAAAATAATCTGGGTAACATCAACATGTGATAGTAAACTAAAAAGAAAAATCACTGCAGAAAACAATTGCATTATTAAAAGGAAGCCAAATCTACCGTCAAGCTGTGTAACTTGCATTCAGAGAACTTCATATTATTTTTAACGCTTTATTCTTATTTATTGTGTATATCTCTCTTTCTGCAGAGGGCACCTTTTCCATAGAAGTTATTAATTAGTATTTCAATGAAGCACTATAGTGATACAGGCAGTCCTTGCTTACCAACCATTCATTCAGCAACCATTCAAAGTTATGACGGTGCTGAATAATGAGACTTAACAACCGGTCCTCGAAGTTGCAGCCATCGCAGAGTCCCATGGTCACGTGATTTCCATTTGCGAGCTTCATAGCTGGCTTCCAACAAGCAAAGTCAATGGGGAAGCCGGCAGGAAGTCACAACTCATGGACACATGATGTTGCACTTAATGACTGCGGGTGATTTGCTTAATGACCGCAGCCAGAACTGACAATCTGCCATCGTAAGTCGGGCATGGTCACATGATTTTTCACTTTATGACCGCGTTGCTTAGCGATGGAGTTGCCAGTCCCAATTGCGGTCAGTAAGTGAGGACTACCTGTCCTTAGAATAGGATGGAAACACCTTCCAAGAGAGATGCTATGAAATGTTCTTTGATATATACTGTGTACTTGCAGCTCCAGTGTAACACTTACTACTGTATCACTGCAAGTAAAGTGGAGAAAAAAGAGAGAGTAATAAGATCATCAGTAAGTACTGAAGTTAAGAATGCCCATTCTTTTACTAGAATCTTAACCCAAATAGTTTTTGGCAAGGAAGCAAGGGAAGACTTCTTTTACAGCAAAGCTGTCACTGAAATAGAGTATGAAAGGAAATTAAAATTCATACTTAATCCACAAGAAAAAGAAGCAACACTTTCTCGGCATATCTAAATCCAATAGCAAATCGGAGAAGGACAGTACGAAAGCCAAATTCTTTGGCAAAATGCTTTCAGCTAAACTTCTCCCTTCCAAAAGCCCGACTTTCGTCGCATTTGATGCCATTTAACAGGTAACATGACATCATATAAACAATAACTATCAGATTTCCAGTCCAAAGATGAAGATTTTTCTTTGCAGGGTGAATTCACTGTTCATAAAAGAGAAAGAAGGCACTTCAGTGGAAAACACTGGCAAACCTCTAGGGCAGTGTTTCTCGACCGTGGCAACTTTAAGCTGTGTGGACGTCAACTCCCAGAATTCCCCAGCCAGCCATGCTCTAGGGAGCAACAGGACACATTATTAATTTCTATGGCAGTGTTTCTCAACCTCAGCAACTTTAAGCTGTGTGGACTTCCTCTCCCAGAATTCCCCAGCCAACACGGTTCTATGGCATGCTGCTCTGCTTTTCTTGTACAGGCCCACAGGAGCAGTGCACTACCTTAAGCTTTTAGTAAGGCCCTCAATGAAAATAAAAATGTTTAAGCCCATTTCTATTTATTGTTCCTTGTGTTACATTTTGGTACTTGAAAAAAAAAGTCCAATTTCTTAGGTTTTTACAAAAGATGTGGTCTACACACTGGCAGATTGCATTTTTTTTTTAAAAAAAGAGAAAGACAAATATTGGTATATGAGCGACTAACATTATCTGAAATATACTGTGGCTGAAACAACAAAAATGAGATGATTAATCCAAGGAAGTTTAGGTAAGATGTTATTTTACCATTGAATTGTTATGTACATCCTAAAGCTCTCAGGTACCTCACCACATTAATAACCACGGACTCGACCTTGGGGGAGCTGGGGGTGGCGACGGCAGACAGGAAGCTCTGGCGTGGGCTGGTCCATGAAGTCACGAAGAGTCGGAAGCGACTGAATGAATAAACAATAAAAACTCTTGCAACAGCAAATGTAAGAGCACAGGGAGTCTATGTGATGTTGCGGTGCTACACCTGGGAGATGTGGTGCTGTTGTGGGGTTGGTTTCTTTTATTTATTCTGTTCTTGTTTATTATTGTGAGCTACCTAGGATTATGTTGTATAAGATAAGCAACCATGTAACTTCATAAGTAAATACATTTTATGCAAGCCATTTTATTTTGATGCATTTTATATGCAATGTTTTGCTGAAGCAAACTGTTAGTTCAGCCAAAGTTATGATTGCACTGAAAAGGGAGATTTATAACTGGTCCTCGAAGTTGCGGCTGTTGCAGCATCCCTGCAGTCACATGATCGCAATTTGGGCGCTTGGCAACCGGCATGCATTTACGATGGTTGCAGCATCCTGCGGTCACGTGATCGCCCTTTGTGACTTTCACAGCCGGCCTTCTGTCAAGCAAAGTCAATGGGGAAGCCGGCAGGAAGTCGCAAGTTGTGGTCACGTGACATCACACTTAACTGCGGGTGATTCGCTTAACAACCGCAGCCAGAACTGATGTCATAAGTTGGTGTGGTCACATGACATTTCACTTTATGACCACGTCACTTAGTGTTGCTTAGTGAGGTCTACCTGTAGATACCTTAAAGAAATGTCACCCTACTAAATTTTTGCAGGATTGTCTGCCATGGTTGTTGGTTAGAAAGCCTTATTTTCTAGGCCAGTGTTTCTCAACCTTAGCAACTTTAAGATGTGTGGACTTCAACTCCCAAAATTCTGGGAGCTGAAATCCACACATCTTAAACTAGCCAAGGTTGAGAAACACTGTTCTAGGCAATCAAATCAGGAATCAGAAAGGTCAAGTGAAAGCTCTCATTCTGGATAAAGTTTGAATTCTGAGGTGCAAGCAGGAGTCCGTATCTAGAATACTTCTACTGGCAGTCACATTCCACTGGTGTCTTCATCCTACTGTTGTCCACTCTCCAAATTAAAAGGTAAAGGTTCCCCCCGCACATTTGTGCAGTCATGTCCGACTCTAGAGGCCAGTTCTCATCTCCGTTAGCCGAAGAGCCAGCGTTGTCTAAAGACGCTTCCGTGGTCATGTGGCCGGCATGACGCACGCGGAACACTGTTAACTACCCACCGAAGTGGTACCTATTTATCTACTTACATTGGCATGCTTTCGAATTGCTAGGTTGGCAAGAGCTGGGGCGAGTGCGGGAGCTCACTCCGTCACGCGGGACTAGGGATTCGAACCTCCGAACGTGCGATCTTCCGATCAACAAGCCTGGCATCTTACCCGCTGACCAACCACGCCCCCTCCACTCTCCAAATTAGCTCATTGCAAATAGCTTCACTCTTTGGCTGAGCACTCCTATACACTAGCCAGGTTAGCCCTGCATTTGATGATGCCCTGATCTCACGAGTGCCCAAGTGCCTCCCCCTTCCAACTCAGACCTGGAGGTAGGACATGTATCAGTTTACACTGCATCTGACTAGCAAGGGTCTTGTTATGGTTGTACACTTGCACCCTGAAAGGTAAAAGAAATCCCACAGGTACAAATGTTGAGGATGGACAGAAGGCAAAATTCTCCCCCCCCCTCTCTGATCAGAGTCTGGCATCCTATCTCCCCTCCCCATTTGTTTCTGGCATCCTATCTCCCCTCCCCTGAACAAAATGGATTATCCCTCTGATAAACTAAAAAATATTTTATTTAGTGGATCATTACATATAAAATTATGTAAACCAGTAACAATTTATGGATCTAGTGTCATCTAGGCACTGCCACTTATTCCATGTATGGACTGCAGAATGGTCAATTTTTCACTTAGCTATTTGAATCAATGGTAAGAAAGTGCTCATTAGAATGTAAACCCCACTGAATCAGATACCTAGAACAAGATATAAACTACACTGTCTTGGTTGCACACAGCCCAGACGGCAGAACAGCATGAATTTATGCCAGAAAAGGCCAGCTGTCAAAAAATTGGCTAAATGTCCTTGTTTCAGACAATAGCTTATGAAGAAATTAAGGATTCAGTTAAACTAATTCACTTTTAGACGAGCTTGCCATCATAAGTCTGACAGTATTCCAGTAGCTCAATAGTCAGACACAGAGACTGTCAATGGTCCCGCAAGCAATTAACTTTCTTCCAGCTCCTCAAAACTGCATTATGTAGAAGGGTAGATGGGATCTTACCCTGGCTTTTCAGGAAATGCCAAAACACAATGATGCCACGTGTCACAAGCTTTATCCAATTGCCAAAACTGATAATGGGGATGGATGGATGTGTGGGTGGGTAGGTGGAACAGGGCAGGGCACGACCTACCAAATAATTTTGCATTTTGTGGCAAGAGCAACAAAATATCCAACAGAGAATCACTAAGCTCAATTACACAAGACCTAATGCAGACTGAGATGTGCGGATTGAGCTAATACTTCATTTACTGTGGGTAATATGTATTAAGAATAGCTACTGTTTACATTAGGCAAAAGCCTGTTAATAGACTATAAATAATTCATACTTAAAAAAATAAAATTGAACATATTCAAAACATTCAGCTTTAGGGAGACTGGTATTTGTTTTTTAATGGGGAGATGCCTGTGAGAGATGCTCCCATGTCTGACCCAAGTTCACCACCCTGATATGCAGAGGTTCTGTTGAGTTCTCCTAGTCTGAGTCCAACTATCTGAACAGGAGTGCATGGAACCATTTAATACTACGTCTATAGAGTAGTTAAAATAAGCTTCTTTAGAATATATATTATTAAGCTGAAAAAGCTGCGGGAAAGGGCAACCAAGATGTAATTAAGTGCCCTAAAAAGATGTAGTAATAAGGATTTTAAAGCATGTTTAAATGAAAAAGTTTTATAAAACTTCAGAAAGTGAAGTGGTATGCATTCACTTCTTGCTTATGGGCTTTCCCAGGGGCTATTCCTGAGGCTCTGAAGCATGACTTGACTGAGGTGTTTGGATCAGATCACACTTATTTGGTCTCTCTCTGTCCAAGGACCCCAGAGAGCTCCCTGATTTTCTGAGGAACTCCATGAGATGAAGTGGCAGAAGAGATGCCTAGAGTATCTTGTGAAGAGTAACCTGGTCTCCCCTGGGGAGGAAGGGATTGGAAGAACATCTATAAGGGTACTATGAAGGGTACTATGAAAACTACTCTACACATCTACTGGATAAATTTGGTTGGATTCGCAGTTAGACTCCATCTGTGCTGATCCTTTGGAGTTTACTAAGGCATGGTTTAGTGTGGCTACCAGAGAAGATTTTGAACCTGTTGGTCCTGAGAAAGTGGACAGGGTCATCAGTGCAGTGAGTACAGCCACCTGTATGTTAGATCCATGTTCATCCTAGTTGGTTAAGGAGATGACATGACATGTGGTTGGATCCAGGAGATGACATGTGGTTGGATCTAAGTGGTGGTAAATGCTTCCTTGGGAGAAGCAGTGGTTCATCCCTTCCTCAAGAAGCCATCCTTGGTTCCAACAGTACTGGACAATTTTCACCTGGTCTCCAACCTTCTCTTTTTAGGGGACATTATTGAAAAGGTGGACAGTTTACAGTTGCAGAAGGCCCTGAAGGAAACAGACTATCTAGGTCCCTTTCAATCAGGTTTCAGACGAGGATATAGTAGAGAAACAACATTGACTGCACTTGTAGATTGCCATTGGTAGGACGAGGATGGAGGTAGTATACCTATCATGGCCTTCCTTCATCTCTCCCAGTGGCTTTGGGATACCCAATCATGGTATCCTTCTGGACTGGCTACAAGGTTTAAGGGTGGGAGGCATGGTGTTGCAATCATTTTCCTTCCTCCAAGACCAGTTCTAATTGATGTGACAGGAGAGGAGAGGTCTAGCCCAGGGTTCTACCCTCACTCTGCTCCTATTTAACATCTACATGGAACTGCTGGGTGAGCTCATACTTCAGTGTCAGGTCAGGTATAATGAATATACTGATGATACCTAGTTATGCATCTCGGCTTTTAGCTGAAGCAGTGATTCTATCAATGTTCTTTTCCAGTATCTGGGGGCTATAGGTTTTGGGGTCCCTTGGCTATGGAGACTCTCCATCTTTGATCTTGGATAGGTTTACACTCCCCCAGACAAAACTAGTGCACAATCTGGGGATCCTCTTGGACTTTCAGCTCCTGCCACAATCCATATTGTATCAACTGCACCTTTCCTGGATCTGGAGGCCCTGCTCATGGTTACTTTTCCTTGATAATCTCTTGTTTGAACTATTGCAACCTGCTCTCCACAGGACCAGCCTCGAAGACCATCCAGAAGCTACACTAGGTTCAGAATGCAGTGTTGCCAGCAGTTATGGATACACATTGTTATACCCATGTAACACTACTACTTTGTGAGGTAGTCGTGGATAGAGAAACTCCAAGCATGAACAGGAACTCTTGTGTCAATGAAACAAATATTGAATCAGAACATTTCTGTGTTTGGCCTCAAGTGCTTTGATTTACTGATACATATTTTGGTGTGAGGGAAGTAATTGATGGCCTAATCCAGATGATATTTGCAGAATATAAGTAATTGATGGCCTAATCCAGATGATATTTGCATTGAATGAAGCTAATATTGTTTATACAAAATAAGAATAATCTGACCAGATTACCACTACCTTGTGGATTTTACGTTCTTTGGGGGACTGTAAGTATGTTTTTATAAAGATCATTCATGAAACTATATTAGAAGTGCCTGATGTCTATTAATATTACATCCTTTGACATCCAGTCAATGAAAGATAAAAGATAGCATTAACTTTTCACAGGGGAGCAAAATGAACATGTTAAAAGAAATGAGCAGATGATGTGCAGTGCAAGGTGACCCAGTCGACTTTAACAGAGTACCAAAATATAATCAAATAAAACCTATGATCTTTAGACTGGAAAAATGGTGAGCCAGGAAGGCAAACACAATTTTTAAATCTGCAAAGACCCACTGAAATAAATCATGCATACATTGAACATGCTGCTGAGTCTGCTACAACCACTTGATCCTTGCAAGGGCATCAATACTGAAAGGGTGAGCTTGAGTCAGGGTGAGCTCAGCTTTCCTTGGAACTCCAGCTCTCCCCAGACTACACAAAACACAGAAGCATCAATGCAAACAAAATATTACCCACAAAGTCGGACTGCATTCATCCACCCTCCTCCAACTGTTGCATCCCTGATAAGCCAAATAGCAAAACTGATGGAGCTGGGAATGGTCTTCCTACTGTTCAGATTGAGTGACCATTCTTGAGTCCATTTGGCCCTTAGCTTAATTTAACATTGATTCTGATTTTTTTCTGCTACTACAACCACAGTGTATTGCAATGTTTAAAACAAAGCAAAATTATAAAGACCAAAAAAAAAAAAAACCATGGTCCTAGACTACTAAGGCATCAGTAGAAGCATCATAACATGGTAGGGTTGAGAATGAACTGAGTGCCTCCAGGAAGAAGATAAAGGGGAACTGAGGGGAAGGGACAAGGCTGTATACTGTATGTCAGGCAATCTGTACTGCCTTATGCCATATAATGGCCTACAGCTCTCAGGTACACAGAAAATGAAATCCTGATGCCAGTACTGAAATACGTTAAACCCCAGTTTGGCTGCTTTCTGCAGTTAGCATGTTCCTTAGTTCAGGCAGCAAATTGGCTTGGGCGAGACCTGCAAGTCACCAGTTGAAATCAAACAATTGGAAGAGACCTCAATCCGCAACCCCCCAACCCACCCCCAATGCAGGAAATTCACTACTCACTGCATCCCCACTAGGTAGCCACCCAGCTTCAGTTTTAGAACCTCAGAGGCAATGTCTGTAGCTTGAATCATGTCAACAGGATTTCTATTTTCTCAGTGGAAACGTTTCGCTCCTTATCCAAGAAGCTTCTTCAGTCTGAGCAAAGTTAGTAAGGGAATCCTTAAATATGTTTCTAGGGTGGCTGTGTGACCTTGCACCTGGGGCTAGGTCATGGTTATTTGAGATGTTTATTTCTAAGTCCCTTTATCATCCAAAGGAGGATCATTAAGATTACCTTGCTGTTGCTGAGATTGCAAAATGGTCTTAATCTTCCTAGGCACAGAAGACAAAGCAGGAAGGAAAATAGGGGAAAGATTGTGCCTGAGGCCCCCCACCTCTATTCAAAGAAGGATTTTCCAAGTTGGCATAAATGGATTCCTTGACCCCTCTTTCAAACCACTTATTATTATTGAAGCCAACTTGTTTCTAGGTGTGGTAAAAGAGATACTGTGGAGACATCAGTTTTCAAACCATGACATGCTTTCCTCCCAGCTTGAGGACAAGAGGCAAGTACATCGTGGTGGCTGTGTGGATGAGACCACAGACCCCTATCCTTGGAGTGCTCTCAGTCCAACTCACCTCACAGGGTTGCTGTTGTGGGGAAAATAGGAGGAGGAAGGAGTATTAAGTATTAGTTCAACCCTGAGCTACAAATATTCTCTTCGATTACTATGAGGTATGTTGAGTTATTTATAAAAATAATAAAGGTGGGATAAAAATAAAATAAATAAATAGGTAGGTAGGTAGGTAGGTAGGTAGATAGATAGAAGCAAGCGATGAGCAAAGTTCATTTGAAATGACAGAACTCTGCATATGGGTAAAAAACAATTGCCATAGAGAAGCCAGGTTCTCAAACGGTATGCAAAGCTGGTATTTAAAATGGCTGCGTGGGAAGCAAAGAGAGGACTGCATCCGGTATGAAGGGATGATTGCTTCCATCAATTAGATTTAAAGCATGTTTCTTTCCAATTTCTAGATTCAGACAATCTGGACCATATAAATACAACAACAATTATTTACAAGAATGATCTGAGAATAGTATCTAAACAATACACTTTCTGTAAATAACTAGAGGCATACAAATGTATATTAAAAATTGCTGATGGGACATTCTCCACCCAAAATACCACTTATGTATGGATGATCCTTGCCACAATCACAACATGGCTCACCTTCTTTTGAGTCAGTTGATAACAGTCAAACAGTTCCAGAATAATACTTATAATACTTGTCATAGTGACTCAGTTCCCCAATATCACTGCGTCTAGTTGCTAAAATGTACTCATTTTTCCCCTATCTGATTTCCACACCATTCTGTTTTGAGAATAATTTGCTTTGGAGGCAGTGATGCACAAACTATCAGCAGGACAATAGCCATAATAAAATGAATGGGGATGTATATTCCTACCTACACTACCAGACAAATGAAGTAATTCTATCTGTGCCATGCAGTGTTGTCCACCTTTCTAAAATCATATCTGTATGCCCATCCATACTCTTTGAATGCTACACTTGCACCCAAACAGTTTCCTCTAACCTGGCGCTCTTCATCAGTAGTAGCACTAATTACAAATTTCTAGAATTTCAGTATATAAACTTGGTGCTGCTGACGGGGAATTCAGAGCATTGTAACCTAAATTCAAGTGGACAGCAGCAGGTTAGGAAGACCAAGTGGATCATAAAACAGATTACATGCATAGTGTTCTCTCTTCCTTAACACAGATTTCCATCAAGAACTTCTCAAGGATGTTTAGAGGGAAGGGCCACGCCCAGAGTTACAGCACATGTTCGCTGTACAAAATATTCAGAATCTGACAGCTGCAGTTAAAACGATCAAGCAGGTGATGCCTGAAAACTTGGAGATCCAGAAATCTATAGGTAGTCCTTGACTTACGACCAGTCCTCACACTTATGACTGTTGAGGTGTCCCCGCGGTCACGTGATCAAAATTTGGGCGCTTGGCAACCAGCATGTATTTATGATGGTTGAAGCTTCCTGGTCACATGATCGCCACTTGCAACCTTCCCAGGGGGCTTCCAACAAGCAAAATCAATGGGGGAAGCCAGATTCGCTTAATGACCACATCATTCACTTAATGACAGTGATGATTTGCTTAACGACCACTGGTAAAAAGGTCGTAAAATCGGGCATGACTCACTTAATGACTGCATTGCTTAGCGATGGAATTCCCGGTCCCAATTGTGGTTGTAAGTCGAGGACTACCTGTACTGCTAACCGCAGAGGAAATTATGTAACTGATAAAGACAGGCTCTAATTCAGCTTTCCAAATTCCTCAACACTACTGCATAACACTTTGGCAGGAATACGTAAGCAGAAAACCATCAAGATTCTAATCAATCCACTGCTCTGGAAGGGAAAAAAAGCACAGGACAACTTGAAGGTAAAGCAGCTATTTAAATGAAGAAGGTTTGTGTGTAAAAGGATCTGAAGCTACAGAGTGACTAAAGAGCTCAGCTAAGCAGAACAAAATACAGCATAGAAATTGCATACCAAAGATATCTAAAGATGTGTTAAAGCTTCAAATGCTTCTTAACCTCTCCAACCAAATTCATGCTACCAAGAATATAAGTTAATAGACTGAAAAAGTTATATTTGAATGGAAAACCTGCATCTTTATATAATAGAGTGGTAATAAAATCCCATACCAATTATCCAATTCTTACGCTCAAAGTAGACATATTCTTTCATGCCTTAATTTTATGTTTTTTCTTTGCCGTGCACTAAAAGCACCAACATAATTATGCCTTCCAAGGTTGAATAAGGTCCCTGAAAAATCTACTCAGTTATTATTTGACTCTCTTTTTATTTCTAGAATTTAGGTTATATAGTTTCAGGCTTTTTTCTTTTTCACCAAATAAATGCATGACGAGTTTTAACAATTTTTTATAATTGTGTAAAAAAACAAGTTTGCTAATAAATGGAACATGGAAAACAAGTTTAAATGTGTTAATTTCTAACTGGCACATGCATGCAATGCAAGAATTTCTCATTTTCTTTAGTTTAAGCACATTAAAAAAAAACTTAGCTGGTAACATAATTCCAAAATAAGCCATAAAAACTGGGCATATTTTTGTGATGATTGTTATTTAAAGTATTTCTAAGTCACCTTTAGAAGAAAACTTTTCCAAGGCAGATTACATTCAATAAAGGAATAAAACATTATTAAAACCAGTATTAAAATAATCAGAATAGAAGAGTTAAACATTCCTCTTAATTGCTAAACCCCAGTTCTAACTGGATGACTGGACAGAACAATAACTCATTGAGCAAAAAGCTCAGATAGATAAATGGATCTTTAGAACTTTCTTTAAAATATGACAATAATGTTTAAAATGACTTGCTTTTTCTTTATGCATTGGACTTTTGCTAATGCTCATGAATATTTTTGGCTTTCCAGTTTCAAATATATGCTAAACTATCCTTTAGTTGTTTTAAGGCATTTAATGATTTGGGGGATCTTTTAAAAATCAATAATTATATCCAAACCATGATACAATGTGAAAAAACTTTGCAATCTATGACTCATTCTTATTTCAACTTACAAAATATGTCCAACCACTTTAATTCCCCCATTTTACAGTTTTGGAAATGTAGCCCAAAAATAAAATGTCCGTGTCAACTTGGATGAATCCAAATTAAGAATTCATTCCTATCTCTTTACTGTCATACAACTTTTTACCTAAGGTCTGTTGTTATTGTGTCTCATGCATTCTCATTAAGACAGACATATTGGGGTCCTCCCGGGAAATCTCTTCCTTGCCTTTCAAACCCTTCTTTAAGTTTTGCTGGACCAACAGACTGCTAACTGGATACAGCAGCAGTGGCAGAAGAATGAATGAGACCAACATCCCACTGTGGAGTCTCCACTTCCTGTCTGTGGACCTCAGAAATCTGCCTTCCCTTTAATAATTATGATCCAACTAAACGAGCCACAGATCATGATTTTGGGTACCACAGCCCACTGATTTCAATTAGTACATCATTTAAAAAGTTACATACATATTGCTTCTACAGATAAAAGTGACAGAATATTAATGCCTTTTGGAAAAATTACAATGGAAATGTGTTATAACTGTAAATCGAGAAGTTATGTCCCCAATTTCATTTGCTAGGCTGCATCTGCCTTTTAAAGTGATTGAGACAGATGTCAGCTGGCATTACCAGATGTCTATTTTCTTTACCTCTCCAAGCAATCTAACATACACCCTCTGATTAGTCAATGATAGGATAGAAACATTTGTACGAATTTATGCCAGCTATAGAAGAAGAGAGAGAACTACCATGTAAGGGTATGAAACTCAGATTGAAGGACCAAATTCAATCCTGAGCTAAAATTCATACTTACCTGGATTGGAGTAAAAAATTTCTCCAGCATGCAATACTTAGCTGCTTTACAAATGATTTCCTTAAGATATTATTTGGTGGCTTCAAATATTAACTACATTTCTAAGCAGGTGTAGGTCAGCAGGAACCCCTTCAATCAATAGTTTTTTCCAAGGATTCTCAAGTGTACAACAGTGTCCCAGGTGCTAGATGTAACCTAAGCATCTGAAAATCTCTGCTGAGTATTCTGATGCCTAGAGAATTACATTTCCCTCTCACAATGCATTTAATATGGAAATGTAGTGTTCTAACAGCCAGACACGTTTGAGGAAAATGAATTTTCAAACATTAATCAGGGTGAATAAAAATACCCAGCAGGCCAATAATCAAACAGCATTTCCAGGTCTTGACCAGAACCTTAAATATGCAGCATTTAGTCATAGGATTGTATCCAGACTTAGTCATGCACACCAACTGAAGCTCGGTAAGGCTAACTTTAGTCAAATTGAATTTAAGGAGTCTACTCAGCGGGTAAGACGCCAGGCTTGTCAATCGGAAGATCACAAGTTTGGAGGTTCGAATCCCTAGCCCCGTGTGACGGAGTGAGCTCCTGCACTAGCCCCAACTCTTGCCAACCTAGCAATTCGAAAGCATGCAAATGCAAGTAGATGAATAGGTACCACTTCGGTGGGAAGGTAACAGTTCTGCGTGCGTCATGCCGGCCACATGACCGCGGAAGCATCTTCGGACAACGCTGGCTGTTCGGCTAACAAATGGAGATGAGCACCGGCCCCTAGAGTTGGACATGACTGCACAAATGTGCGGGGGGAACCTTTACCTTTACTCTAAAAACAACTATGAATCAGCATTGCCCGTGGGCCACCATTTTATCGGCAGAGCATAGACATTGAGTGCAAAAGTACCCAGATTCAACCCCACATTCCTAATATGACAATAAAGAATCCTGTCTGAAACCCCAGCATCTTAGGAATTCCTAGTAATAAATCCCAGCAGCCCTTTCAGGCAGAACATCTGAAGAAGCCAATAACAACATGTTCCTACTGAGGAAGGGTGGTCTAGTGTCTCTGCACCATCTGGCACCCTCTTTTGTCAGGGTTTTTCACCACAGTGATGATTTTACCAATGTTTAAGCAAATGTGGATGGACAGACATCTGCTGCTGCCAACAGACTCTCCTGTTCAACGTAGGAAGGTAAGAAGCACAGCAAATGGGGAAGTTGGGAGCAGAGAGGTTGTCCTAACCTTCTTCACAGTACTGACTTAGGCAATTTTATCCATGGGCTGCCTTTTCTAACTGGGCATTTTTTTTAAAAAAAGTACATTCTATGAATGCAGCAAATGCCTATTTTGGGGAAATTCTAAATTACCATGAATTTCTGGTAGTGAAAACGTTAAAGGGAAAAATAAATGCCCAACCTGTCTATTAGGGACAGTACAGTCCTTAATAATGTATGGTCTACCAAAGTGCCCAATATGTATTATTTAATAAACATATTGGGCAATTGGGCAATACACAATTACACAATTGGGCAATATTAAGACCTATCTGGGTCTGTAGTTACAAGCAGACTATAAAGATACAAGATATAGATGAGATACCTTCATCTTCCCAGCCACATGAATTAGAATTAGCTGCATTAAAACAGCTGCATCCAAAAAGGCCAAACTGGACTTTTTATACTCTTCTTGGAAATATAGTCACATGGCTAATACAATGAGATGTAAGACCATTATATTCTGAAAACTTGCTTCTTTCTTCAGATATATGTAGGTTAGAAACAAGAGCACAAGCTTGAATTTGAAATGCTTTTAATATACATCATTCAAACTTTCAGTGATGGTTCTACAAAATTTTCTTGAATTCAGTAGTCCTACTTAAGGAAATCAGGGGGTGCGATGGCTCAGCGGGTAAGACACCAGGCTTGTCGATCGGAAGATCACAAGTTTGGAGGTTCGAATCCCTAGCCTCTCGTGACGGAGTGAGCTCCCGCACTCGCCCCAGCTCTTGCCAACCTAGCAATTCGAAAGCATGCAAATGCAAGTAGATGAATAGGTACCACTTCGGTGGGAAGGTAACAGCGTTCCGCGTGCGTCATGCCGGCCACATGACCGCGGAAGCATCTTCGGACAACGCTGGCTCTTCGGCTAACAAACGGAGATGAGCACCGGCCCCTAGAGCCAGACACGACTGTGCGGGGGAACCTTTACCTTTTACTTAAGGAAATCAGCAGATCACAGTTAAAGGCCACAGATACTACAAACTAATGATAACCCATTTCGTCTGTTTTATATTCACGTTTTTACATATAAGCCACTCTAAATTCAGTGCTCTTATAAGGAAAGATAAATATGCCAAAAAATTCCATGCAGCAAAAGCCTGTAACTCTTAATGCATCCAATTTTTGTACTTGGTGATTGTTCAGATGGTATTACATCTTAATGGATTCCTTTTTAAAGAACTAGATTGTGATTAATTGCAGTGCATGATTATGTACATGAAAAGGATTGGTTTGAACCTTTGCCCTAACCATACACCAGGGTAAAAGGAAGTTATAAAAAGTTGATGATTTAATAGTTTTACTGAAATAAAACTGTGACATCTTAGTAGACACAAACAATCCTATTTGTGTGCTAAATGAGCAGCACTTTACTGCCTAACGTAAATGCAAGTCATGTACAACAAATCAAACAAGTTTCTGAAGGGAAAAATTATTTTGAATATTAACCCTTGGCAATATTTTTGCCTTCTCGATTCAGTTGAAAAGAGTAATCTGGAAAGATCTAGAACATTATTTGCAAATCCATCCCTTGCCACCCATCTCGTTTGGTAGTTCTAAGCAAGTTGGGGACTCTCCACTAACCTATCTCACAAGATGATTAGCAGCATTTATTTGGAGGCAGGGGAGAGATGGATAAACTGTACCAGAGCCTAAAAACCCAGGAAGGCATAGCCAAGGCTGCAGTCGAATTACAATAAGGGCAAAGAACTAAGATTAAAATCATGCTTGGGGAAATTCAGAAAATTACCAGTAGCTTTGCATAACTCCAGATCTTCTGATATTTGTTAGAACAAAATAACAGTAAAGCAGAATATGCAGCATTTTGAACAGAGAGTTGCTAGTCAAGTACTCCTTTAAACAAAGAGAATGTATTTGTGTAGCTTCAGCAATACAAATAATGACATGCTCTCTCTCAAGGAATATCAGCTCCACAGAGGGAGGGAGAGATAGTTGCTGGAAGGGACATATGAGATAATAATCAGGGACATGGATCCCAGAGAGAAGGAGAGCCAATTGTGCTTGTGAAATCTGCAAGCTCAAAAGATGTGAGTAAATGTCAGATAGATGTGGCCAAACACGAAACATATCACTTAGCTACATCTCATATGGCATCATTTGCTAATTTAAAATACGTAGGTTGTCAAAGAGTGTTCACAACTAGTAGGTAGGTAGGTAGGTAGGTAGGTAGGTAGGTAGGAAGGAAGGAAGGAAGGAAGGAAGGAAGGAAGGCTATACTGTTGAAATGAAGAAAGTGGAAGGTAACTAGAAGTGGACCTTTCCATAGAACTGCTGTGAATTGCACTGATAGACTGACTGATTGATTGATTTGAATCCCACTTTTCATACAGGACCTTAAGAGGTATACAAAGCACTCCTTCCTCCTATTTTCCCCCACAGCAACTACCCTGTGAAGCCGGTCGGGCTGAGAAAGGGTGACTGGCACAAAGTCACCCAGTGAATTTCTATGGCTGAAGGTGGACCAAAACCTCGGTCACTTCACTCCTAGTATACCATCTTATTCACTACACCACACTGGCTCTCAAAATAAATTCCTATGTTTTATTGCAGGGAGTACATATGTTGCACTTGCCTTTAGTTGGTGGATTTCAGGACTGTACTAAAAAACAAACTAGGCTAAATAAGTCTGAACTGCCTGTCCTGATCTGGCGTCCATGCACAAAACCCATATGTTTGTCTATAAATCATAACAGTGTTTTGCATAACGTTCTTTATTCTGAAAGGGTAGAGCATGATGAGTGTGTGTGTGTGTGCACACACACACACATCCATGTAACAGTATGTATGTATGTTACATGTACGGAAAAGTGGGCTGATTTTTGGCAGTAGGGGCAAAAACAGTTCTGACTGTGAAAGTAAAATAGGAGAACGACCGTAGAAGAAAGGTGTAATACTGGGAGTTAAAAAGTCTACAAGTGGTTAATGGATTTAATCCGAAGTTTACATGTACAGTATATGAACTGGTTTCTAAAAATTAGTGTTAAAATGTGAACTCCTTGTATAGAAGGGATAAAGAGTCTACAGCACCTGCTGAACTGCAACTCTCTGAATCTCTCACTATAGGCACTGCTGACTGCCCTTGCTGAGAGTTCTACCTCTACCCACCCAGAGCATTACAAATCTCTCCCATCCCTGCTGTACAGAAAACCTGGAGGCATATGAGAAATAGATCTATTTAGGAAGGTCATTATTTATTTTTAAAAATATGCCAGTATTGGTTCAAAATATTTTAGCCATAGATTTGATTGTGAATCAAATGGAAAATGCAGCACACATTACAACTAAGTCTACTGTATTGATTGAGACCATTTGTATTGCTTTTCAAAGGACACCTATTCCAAACTTTTTATGAGATACATCTGAATTACGTAATTTTACTGAGCCAAAATACTTGGGTGATCTTTATCGGAAAAGAAATTTTCCTTCCTTGGTTTTGAGAACCCAATGCACAGAATTGGCATGAACCTGATGAGCAGATATTATAATAGGGTAACATATATGTTATTCTTGTGGTAGATGCCCCAAGTGCAGAGCACATTTGCATGTCATTCAGTCCCATAAATTCTGTACAATTTATGTACAAAAACCAGGTATCTGTTTCTACAAATTGATCTTTTATAGGACACAGAAAAGAACTGTATTTATTTAAACATATGTGGAACTGGAAAGCTGATTATTGCATCTTTCTGGAAAATCACTTAGATATTTACCACACATGAGACTATAGTATAACACATGAACACTCAGGATTGCATGCTGAAAAGGGAAAGCATCATTAGATTCTGTTCCACAGTTAAAATTCAGGCCTAGACAAAACTGTATTGCTCCCCATGGGCCCAATCTGGAGCTAACAGAAATTAGTACAGATGCAACTCTCTGGCAGCATTCTTTCTAGTTTTAAGATTTGAAGGTCTATTTAATTTCGAAGGTGCTTCAATTAATGTTCACCACATTTATGTAATACATTTAAGCAAGTATATCCTTTATTCTATAAAATGGGATGCAGAATATTGAAATCATCTGGATAATCAGTTTGACCAACTGGGATATTCTTTACCTGCCTGCCTCATTCCTCAATATAATGTTATGGAATGAGCTTATGATTATATGTTGTTTATTCGTTCAGTCGCTTACTACTCTACGTGACTTCATGGACCAGCCCATGCCAGAGCTTCCTGTCAACCGTCGCCATCCCCAGCTCCCCCAAGGTCGAGTCTGTCACCTCCAGAATATCATCCATCCATCTTGCTCTTGGTCGGCCCCTCTTCCTTTTGCCTTCCATTTTTCCCTAGCATCAGCATCTTCTCCAGGGTATCCTGTCTTCTCATTATGTGGCCAAAGTACTTCAGTTTTGCCTTTAATATCATTCCCTCAAGTGAGCAGTCTGGCTTTATTTCCTGGAGTATGGACTGGTTTGATCTTCTTGCAGTCCAAGGCACTCTCAGAATTTTCCTCCAACACCACAGTTCAAAAGCATCTATCTTCCTTCGCTCAGCCTTCCTTATGGTCCAGCTCTCGCAGCCATAGGTTACTACGGGGAATACCATTGCTTTAACTATGCGGACCTTTGTTGTCACTGTGATGTCTCTGCTCTTAACTATTTTATCGAGATTTGTCATTGCTCTCCTCCCAAGAAGTAAACATCTTCTGATTTCCTGGCTGCAGTCAGCGTCTGCAGTAATCTTTGTGCCTAGAAATACAAAGTCTGTCACTACCTCCACTTTTTTTCCCTCTATTTGCCAGTTATCAATCAAGCTGGTTGCCATAATCTTGGTTTTTTTGAGGTTTAACTGAAACCCAGCTTTTGCAATTTCTTCTTTCACCTTCGTCATAAGGCTCCTCAGCTCCTCCTCGCTTTCAGCCATCAAAGTGGTATCATCTGCATATCTGAGATTGTTAATGTTTCTTCCAGCGATTTTAACTCCAGCCTTGGATTCATCAAGCCCAGCATATCATGATGTGTTCTGCATACAAGTTGAATAGGTAGGGTGAGAGTATACAACCCTGCCGTACTCCTTTCCCAATCTTAAACCAGTCTGTTGTTCCGTGCTCTGTTCTTACCATCTACCTTGCAGGATCTTGAGCATTACCTTACTGGCATGTGAAATAAGTGCCACTGTTCGATAGTTTGAACATTCTTTAGTGTTTCCCTTTTTTGGTATGGGGATATAGGTTGATTTTTTCCAATCTGATGGCCATTCTTGTGTTTTCCAAATTTGCTCGCATATGGCATGCATCACCTTGACAGCATCATCTTGCAAGATTTTAAACAGTTCAGCTGGGATACCATCGTCTCCTGCTGCCTTGTTATTAGCAATGCTTCTTAAGGCCCATTCAACCTCACTCTTCAGGATGTCTGGCTCTAACTCACTGACCACACCGTCAAAGCTATCCCCGATATTACTATCCTTCCTATACAGATCTTCCGTATATTCTTGCCACCTTTTCTTGATCTCTTCAGCTTGTTAGGTCCTTGCCATCTTTGTTTTTGATCATACCCATTTTTGCCTGGAATTTACCTCTGATGTTTCTAATTTTCTGGAAGAGGTCTCTTGTCCTTCCTATTCTATTATCTTCTTCCACTTCCACACATTGCTTGTTTAAAAATAATTCCTTATCTCTTCTGGCTAACCTCTGGAATTTTGCATTTAATTGGGCATATCTCCCCCTATCACTGTTGCCTTTTGCTTTCCTTCTTTCTTGGGCTACTTCCAGTGTCTCCGCAGACAGCCATCTTGCCTTCTTGGTTTTCTTTTTCTTTGGGATGTTTTTTGTTGCCGCCTCCTGTACAATGTTGCGAACTTCTGTCCATAGTTCTTCCGGGACCCTATCTACTAAATCTAGTCCCTTAAATCTATTGTTCACCTCCATTGCATATTCCTTAAGAATATTAGTGAGCTCATATCTAACTGATCTGTGGGTCTTCCCTATTCTCTTTAGTCTGATTCTATATCAAGCAATAAGAAGTTCATGATCTGAACTACAGTCAGCTCCAGGTCTTGATTTTACCGACTGTATAGATGTCCACCACCTTTGGCTGCAAAGGATGTAGTCAATCTGATTTTGGTGTCGACCATCTGGTGAAGTCCTTTCAGAAGCCCTTTCAGAAGTCCATGTATAAAGTTGTCTTTTAGGTTGTTGGAAGAGTGTTTGTTATGCACAGTGAGTTGTCTTGGCAAAATTCTATCAGCCTATGTCCCACTTCATTTTGTTCTCCCAGACCATGCTTACCTGTAATTCCAGGTGTCATTTGACTACCCACCTTAGTCATATACACCCCAAATAATTAGTTATATACACCCCAAATAATTTAGCTTCCAAAAGTATGGCTTATTCCTGTGAAAAGCAAAGAGCAAGAGGAAGGACGTGGCATTTGGAAGATCTGCCTTTGAAAGAACTGAAAGTAAGCGAAATCTCACTGTTTTGCTGGCAGCAATAAGAAAACCAAACAATCAACCCAACGTCATCAAAATAATTCACCTGACATCATGGATGGTAAAGCCAGCCATGACCATCTCACAAATTATTATTTTGATCCAGTTGTTAAGAGAGAATTACAGCAAAACCTGCACTTTCCACAGCTATTAAAGCACTGACCCTAGAAGAGCACTCTTTTGTGCTGAACTATTTTATATCACGGAGACTATTAATCAGGTGCCAGTTCTACTGATGTGCTTTATATAGTTGACCCCTACCAGTGCCTTAATTACCAGGTATTAAATGCTAATTAGGATTCTCTGCATTAAGGTTTAATTTCTAAAAAAATAAGAATGTAAAATCTAAAAAGTATTGCATTCCTTTGTTGTTGCTACCGCATGGATGCAAGAGGATGCAGCAATTTGCTATTGACAAGCAGGAAAGGAGCAGGTCATTTCACAAGGATAGTGTGGACAAAGGTGAACTGGGCAACTGATGAAAATCGGTGGTCAAGACGAAATAGCAATCTCTGAGAGAAAGAGTAATAAAGTTCCTGAAATGAAGCAATGCAGCTTTTAAACTGAACTGTCATAAGTAGGAAATGGATTTCAGAGTAATTAAAACCAGAACTGAACCAACCATTAGTCTAAATATGCTATGGTGCAGGGCTTCCAATGAAGCTAGGGTAGGTTTCATATAGTAGCACAAAAGCCAGCAAGTGACCTTTCTAACACGAGCAAACTAAAGGATAGAGTTAGCAACAAAAAGAGACTGCATACATGCATCTAGGAAACAGCATACATGCATCTGCACACATGCATCCATATATTACAGCTTAGCATCTGCCTGCAAATTAATACATTAAACACTGCATCCTGGAGAACATTCCTAGCATTACTGAATTCTGCAACCAAGGAGAAGAAAACATGAAAGGGTCTGGAAAGCCATACTTCAAATGGGCTTGCCAAACTTGAGATTTTTACTTTGGATTACATGGCCAGGGAAGCAAGAGGCTGGAAATAATTATCACCTGCCCCCAGTGGGTCGTAACACAGGGAGAACTCGCATCTATACCGAAGCAGCCCACCAAGTTAGGGAACAGTCCTCAACTCAGTTGTGTGGGTCACCTGCAGGAAGGATATGGAATCCTTCTCCCTCTTTATTCCCTCTAAGTACTGACTGCATGGGGGAAGAGAAAGGTAGGTTTAAAAAAAGGCTCCAAATTGAATATATTTGCACAGGGTACAAACTTTGCAGTCCAAGAAAAAGAAATAAAATCTCGGTCCTCTTTATTCCACATTAAAACAACACTTACTAGGAACCAAGCCATATTTAGTATACAGTCTCTCTTGTCTGAGAAGAAAAAAGAATCAGCAACTCCTACTTAGATTAAGGCAAACCATTTCAAAATGGGATGAGCAGTCGCTGAAAAGATTGTAACAACCTCACGAACAGCGAACAGAACCATGAATCAGCAGCGAAAAAGCCGAATGCAGCAGCTAACATTACCCAACCCCCAACACTCTCACACATTCTGCACAAATTATGTTAATTATATTAACTAAAATATGCAAATTAGCTGTGGCCCTTTACATTTCCCAAGGTGACTCTCCATGCTGAATACGTTGCATATTTGATGCACTAAAAGATGCTGGTTGGATAGGCAACTATTTTTTATCTGCTGGAACATGCATAATTTTAACATTATTCCAAATGTATTGTTTCCCCAAATAAACTCTGTGCAAAAAAAACTCTTCCAACATTTTAGTTTTAAAAACGGAAAGAAACCTGCAGTTATATGTGGCTAATTCCTCATTTTTGGCATAAACAACAACAATGTGTCTAAATATAGGAGACATACTCTGTGTGTGTTTGTGTGTGTGTGCACGAGTGAAGAAAATGAATGTTTACATCCTATTTGAATTCTGTTTCAAATATCTGAGGAGCTGGTATTTTCACACTGTCTTGCTTAAACCAAAGAAAACAGATATGATATAAAAAAATCACCAATTATATCTATCGCCCGTGCAAAACCATCATCTGAAAAGCACACTGCTGATTAATTAAGACTGCAGTCCTGTACAGACATAGGATCAATGAAAGAAATAGCAATGAATTATATTCAGAATGTTAGCAAACATATACAATATTCTCAGTAATAGATAAATATTTGGAGATAGATTTTTAAAAGCCAAATATAATTTGAATCCACTGCCTCACTATCCCAGAAACAAATATTTCAGCAGTTAAATATACCATCTAACTACTGGGAAATATTTTGTGTTATAAATGGGCAGTTTTGCTCACTTTAATATTAAATAACAATGTATTTGTGAATGTATGAAGTATACATTCAGCCAGGGGAATAAAATAAAACTTAAGGAGCAGCCAAAATGACTACAACAACATAAAATGGCCTATAGTTTGATTCTTTCCAAAGATCGAATGAACACAGAAATAGCAATGGATTCACTAAGGGAGGACATTTCCTCCATGCAAACAGTGAGTGGGAGGAAGGTCTGGAACCTCCATAAGATGGGAGCTAGAGTACACAATATCAAGCGCAATTTTTTTTTCAGGTGAGTTAAAATAATACATCTCTCCATAATTCCTAAGATTTCAAGGTTTAACAGACTACTTTTGCAAAACGAAGATTTAAAGTAGTTATAGATTATTTTATAAATCCAACAAGGTTCTGCCCAAATCTCTCTTCAACAGCGCGATTAGAATCTGTTGTATACTGAATAAAGGAGTTCTAACATCTTCTTTATCATGTCATAGATAATGCTAAATTGTGTATGTTCAAGTACAGTGTACTCTCCTCATGCACTAATATACCAACAGATGATGCTGAAAGCAAGGCCAAACATTTGTAGATTGTTTAACTGTGAAAACACTCACAGAGGTGACTAAGCCTCAAAGGCTATGCTAGTGGGGGAAAAAAAAAGCGGAGGGGGGGGGGGAGAGGTAGAAACACAATGCTCAGAAGTAGGTGAATTTGAGTTGCATAGGCTACTATGTTTGATGGCAGGACAATATTCTTATGGTCAACCTTCATCCCTTTGATCAAGTCTAAAAGCTTGAGACAAGGCAGGAGTGAGACAGCTCCCATATGTTTTTTAACAGGCTGATGTCAAGGTTGATGTGCAATGTCAATTTTATTTTTCTCAAATGAAATGTTGTACTTGACAATACTAGCTGTAGAAAAGCCATATCTACAACATCCACATGGAGTCCAAGCACATATTTGGATTCTAGGTGACCCATTAGTATCTGAATTTAGATTCCTTAAGCCTGGTTGTTTTTTTTACAGAAATTGGCCATGTTCATTAGAATTACATTGTATTTTTTAAACAAAGTTCAAAATATCCCATCCATACAGCCCCTTTCTCTTTCATATCACACACACAATAAAATAAGCTTTAAAAATATTTTTTTCTCTCCCCAGGATGTAAGATTTCATTCTTATCTGTCTTCAGAGCAGGAAGGGAGTTGCCATCTTTCCTCGAAGAAAATTCAATTACCATGACTAGTGTACATTAGTCGTTTTAGAATTCTGATTGAGTTTAATACTGTTTCATGTTGCATCAAAGTACAAAATCAATACCATTTGTCCAACATACAGGAAAAATGCAATCTATAAATTGCTCTTATTGAGTAATTAAACACCTATTATTGTCATGAGAAGGGAAAAATGAATTTGGTAAGATAAATTCTCACAAGAAAACACTGCAGTGATTAATACCTCCCCACGTATTAAATAAAAATGACTGTCTTTTGTACAGGACTGCTACCAGAAGAACAGAAATGAGAGAAGTAGTTGCCAATACCACAATAACAGGCTAACCTTGAACTGAACTCCTTTCCTCAAGAAATTAAATGCTATAGCAGGACGTTAAATCCCTCCACTTAGAGCTCATTTGTGTTCCTTGTAACCTGCAGTTCCTGAAGGGGGGGGGGAAACTCATTATCTTCAAAAGGAGAATCCTTGTATAATTTCTTTACAAATGTGCATATTGTTTCTCCCAAAAAAGTATTTCACATTAGAAGGATAAGAGTATTAACAGCATAAGCAAGCAGGAAGCATAAAAGAGAGAAAGAAAGACTTGTACCTCATAGAAACCTTTTCTGCTTTCTGGACATTCAAATCCCGTCTGTACATCATTTAGAAGGAAATGGGATGTGAATAGGGGTTAAAGAAAATGTACCTTTATGGCAAAAATTTAATCGGTCAGATTGATGTTAACTGCTGAGATCTCTTTGTTGTTATATGCTTATATTCTACACACATACAGCCCCTCCCCCAATATTTATCCCAATGCCTGGCTTTCCATCCCTATTTCTCTTTTCCCTTGCACTGATGCACTAGGAACAACTATTGAGTGCAAAAGATGAATGTAAGGATGTGACACTTGTAAAGGGTAACCCTATTTCACAAGTGCGATGGGACAAAAAAAGAGGGAGGGAGGGAGGGCGAAAGGCCACTGAAGCAATAACTGCTCACTGAATTACCATTAAATGGTAAGATTTATAATCCAATGTACAGTAAGTGCATATCTAATGGCGTTTGTCCTCTAAAGGAATATAAAGTAGATCTTCAAGCATGTGGATGTATACAGGCTAATAGTCATTCCTTGCTTCATTTTATTTAAAACCATTGAAGAAAAAGAAGGTCACTACAACCAACAAAGATGTATATATACAGTGTGTGTGTGTGTGTGTGTGTGTGTATGTGTGTATGTGTGTATGTGTGTATGTGTGTATGTATGTATGTATGTATGTATATAAAGTTTAAACTCCAGAGTTGTAAATATGCTTATGTCCCAGTGGAAGGGGAAAAAATCAATGGAACTCATAGGCAGGACTTAAAGCCTAAATTAAGAGAATGATAAATATATTCTACATGCTTGGACTTGTGTTTCGCTTTCACAGTCTTAACTGATCCATTCTTCATGCAGGGTGAAAAGGCAGCTTTATTTTGTCAAGTTAAAATTCCTCATTCAGAGGAATCATTAACAAAATGAGATATGATAGCATCCAGTATCTTGTATATATCAATATATATATTCAGAAAGACTCCTCTGATCCACCCCAACCTGGAAACTGTGTTGTTTTGACAGAACAGAGTTAATTTTTATGATCAGAACCTTATGTTTTATTAATGTTTGCATTCAAGAAATAATAGCAATGTGAAGTGGTGTTCACACTCATGCATTTGGGCCGCTTTCTGGTAACCAATAGCCTTTGCTATCATTCATATGGGTGAGATAATATTAAAGAAGTCCATTTTGGAGACAACTGGCTGAGCATTTAATGCTGTACAACCCCCACTGATTTTAACATGGTGTGGTTTTTATGCACAAATCCTATTGAAATGAACTAAATTTGGATGACAGAAGAATCTCCTCAAAACAAAAAAAAACCCACTGTAGTTTGAGTAATCCCATTTGGGGTCTTTCAGATTCATTTAAGTCATGCTTTCTCCCTTCATCAGGTAAACCTAAATAAAAATGTGCTCCTAAAATTAAATGACAAAACATTGGGTCTTATACAAATTACTCAAAAGTCAGATCACCATTTCTACTGAGTTCTCAATTCAAAATGGTCTGGGCATAATTGTTCATTTTTTCTGAGGTATTTGGCTTCCTTAAACTCATTCACAAAGTACAACTGAGGGTACTCCGAAGCAGATGAGTGTAGAATGAAGCTGCTGAATCTTCATCTTCTGTTTTGTTCTTCAAGAAGTATGTTGAGGCAAGCAATTAAGAAAACTTGCTCATGAGCAGAATTGTATTTTAGAAAGATTCAGAAATAGTGCCTGCTTTGTACTTTGCTGAACAAACTTCAGTAAAAAGTGAAATACTGGCATTAGAAGGGTAACTGCTTATGTTAACCAAGCCTTCTGGACTGACATATAGAAATGCCTAAACAAACAGGAGTCTCTCTCCATTCTGCCCAAGAAGATGTTATCCCTCATTCACTGTGTTTACTGTTATGATGATTAGTTCAATTCTTACACAAATGTATTCTTAAACTTTTTCTGTTCAACACAGAAAAGCCAGGATTTGTAGAATTAAAGGTTTAAAAAGACTCTCCCCCTCTCTTTCTCTCCATGACACAGTGAGTATTGCAGCAGTGCAGGAAGGCCAGTTCTCTGCTATCAGATTAGTTTGTTTCAGAGAGGTGATAAAATTAATGGATTGGTTCAATTCATGGAGGACGCCTTATTGTGAGAAGCAGGCAATGAGATTAAAGGAGGAAGAGGGTCCTAAAGAAGAAAGCAGCTTCACTGCAACAGGAGCTAATTGTCAGGTGATACGTTTAGCAAAACAAGAGGTGTTTCTGGCATTACATACCATCACAAGGATGAGGTTTTTCACCCTGCTGCTTCCTCAAGACAAGCTGATTTGCTAACAAAGTGGTCAGTTCAGCACTCCCTCAGCATCTCAGTAGGTTCACTGCCAGCTGCTTTCCCAAGCAGAGAAGCTCAAGCACCATTTTCCAATCTGATTACACAGGCTTCTTATTCCAGCAACCTTAAACCTTTGTGGCAGTCATCATCCCCCCCCCACCTTTTTTTTTAACAAAGCAAAAGAGTTGATAAGCTTACAGGATTTCATAATCGATGGTAGGCAATCAGCCAACCAGCCAGCTTCATTCATAACATAAAACACTTACAGTGCAACAGTGCAGTAAAGTAAAGAAAAAAGGCATCTTATTGCCCCATGCTTCAGCATGTTTATCCAAAAGTCAGTCCCTGTCAACAATACATTTACAGTCAAATACATTTACAGTCAAAGCATCATATTTTCCAGACCCCAAAAATAAAGGGGAAGATGGAAGTCTTGATGGGAGAGATGCTCGGGGGGGGGGGATATTGCATAATTTTAATATAGAGAAATCAGCTAGGCTTTTCTGTTGTTAAATATGTATACTCATTTCTCTGCTACAGCTACATTTAACAGCAATAGACAGGAAATATTTATTCAAATACAGTACATGCTTTAAGACTAGGTTATACCCTTTAAAACAATACCCTTTAAAACAATAGCCTCAAGAGTTGGCCTGCACTGCTGTAAATGAAATTACATAGTTACATTAAACTAAATCTCTTAAATTAAAACTATTGGGGGAATAATTAACTTAAAATAGATGCATTTCTAGAAAGTGATTTAAAGAGAGTTTAAAAATGATTCAATTTTTATTCTGATATCTAGTCACCTTAAAAAAATTCAGGAATTAAAATATTGAAAGATACCTAATATGAAACATTCTCCCTTCCCCAGTCCAAATGGAAAGACAATGTTGATGAGAAATTTCTTAAAGTGAGTATAAAATGTCATTAAGATAAATCATAAATCTACATGATTTGTGATTAGTGTTTTCTGCCAGTCATTGCAACTGATCTTTCGTATGTAAAGGAGCAAGGCAAAAAGTCAACCAAGACCAAGTGAGGGCATTGTGGTAAGCAAAAAGTCAACCAGTTTCAACATTATCTCAAAGTTCAACCCTAGTGAAATGGGAAAAGTGAGCAATACTTTTATTTAGCTTCTCCTAATACAGATTTACTAGAAAGCAACTGGGAGGGGGAGGAATACAGAATTGGTGGGGTCATGGAGAATAAGGAAATGTACAATTAAGCTGGTGAAATGGGTCAGCACTCTGGATCACCAGCACATTGACCCTCTATATCTCAGAGTCATTAGCGAGAATCCCAGTTCTGCCTTCAAGAGTTGTGGGGACATTCAGGTTTTTGGGAAGGGTTGTCCTCTAAAATGAAGAGGATGGTTGCATTCAGGGGAGGAGAAAGCTGGATAAGTGACTGTCATACATTTCCAGCAGTGGACATGCTGCTGACTCAAGAATGGACACTGACAGGCACCAATGTCTCAGGCCAGCTTGTTCCTAGGGCACTGGCGCTGACAGGTGCATGCAAAAGTCATGGGGAAATCTAATATATATATATATATATATACATGGTGTACATTTTACACTTCTCTGTATATGTAACAGCAAAGCAGGTAACTTATACCAGGCATATGTGAATGAATAGGGAAGTGGAACCGTGCACCTTTTAATACCTACAGAGTTTGTGCTAAGGGTTCATTTGTAATGTGCGCTTGCAGCCTTTTGCCTTAGACATTTAAGTCCGACATCCTGGGATACGTGCATATATTATGCACACATGTAATTTGCATATATGTAGTATCATGCATAAAATGATGGCCAATTTAAAATGCCATTCTCTAATTTATATGCAAATTTTACCCCTAGTAAAATAAAAACATATTTTAAAAGCAGCTTATAATGCTAACACATTATTCCCATGAATGATTCTCAGTAAACTACATATGCTGACTCCAGGGCTCTTTTTTATTATTAAATGATTTATTGGTTGGAGAACAAACCCACTTAAACTACAGTGGTCCACATGAATCAGTAAATTTTCATGTTTCTAATTAAAATGTAAACAGTGTAATGAAGACATCAAGTTTTTAGGCAAATGTCTCTGCTGGTGCCACTTGGGGTATGGTAATTACTGGAGCAGATCTATGGATGCTCCTGAATCCTCTACAAGTCCAGATTAAAACCATTACTGCTAAACCTTTCTTTTGCACCAGGGAATTGTGTGCTCCAGCCTATTCCCAGTTTGCTTACAGAGGCAAATATGCACTCCTCACTTTTAACTGGTAAAGTAGAGTGATAGGATTTTACCATACAAATGACATCTGCCATGTTAAAACGTGATTGCTGATTTCAACATGAAGTTCATTTATAGATTTCAATTGATATACTCATAAAATATGGAATACGTTCAATTCATGTTTCCATTATGAAAGAAATCCAGTAAGAGGATTCTCTCCTAAACACAGAAAAGGAATAGATATTATTTAAAGAAACCTGGTTTTTAAAAGTTTTTTTAATCACATTGTTTGATATATACTCAGAGCATGATCCTGTGCCTAGTTACATATAGACACTACAATGAGCAGAGCTATGCACAGATACTTAGCTTCCACCTAGCCCCTTTCTATTAAATAGGTGTTTTTAAAAGACTAAATGTGAACTGCATAGTCTGCCCTTCCTCTACATGGCCCCCTTCAGATTCCTTGGACTAAAACTCCTATAGTTTGCAGCCTTGCCTGCCTAGATGATGGGTGTTGTAGTCTAATACATCTGGACAATGCCAGGTTGAGGAAGGCTGACACAGGCACTCAGATTTTAAACAGGGCACCTATTTGGAATGCAACTAAAACCCCTTCTACGTTTCTATTTAACGCTGTATTGGATATTTGTCAGAATTTATCTTAAGGCAAGGGCCCTCTCCTGTGTATATCCAAGGAATGCGAGCCTCATCTGCTCACAATTAGCAGACCTTGTCTGCTGCAGCCGCTCTCTCCCCAGCCCCCACATACAGTACTGAACAAACAGAGCTTTATAAAAAAAAGATTAAAAATAACCCCCTATGCATATACGATGTTTGCTGTTAAGCACTTAAATAGATGTCATGCCTATTTTGTTTATTCTATTCATGAAGCCATCTTTTTCTTCCCCACGGTATTGAATCAACCTAAAACTGCAGCCACTAAAACCAAATACTGCACAAAGGTTTTAGCACATAGACAATTCAGACCCCGATTAGTATACCTATTTTTTAGATTGTTATTACATTAGTGCTAAACAAGAATGTCTGCTTCACTAACCTGGGTTATGAAAATAAGTGGCATAACAAATGCATGTGTGTGGGGAGAGAGATTTTACAGAGGGATGCCTTGGTAAAGCAATGTACATTCTTCATCAATATCATCTGAATATAGAATTCACTAAACCACAAATTGTAGGGTTTTCACAATAAGGAAAAAAAAGCCTTAAATGTTTTATACAAGGATTTTTGCATGAAACATTTTTCTAACAATTAAAGATTCAGTTAGACAAACAGAATCCTGAACGGCAGTTTTTCATAGCATTGAGAGAAGTCTACATTCTTAATGGTTTAAAACAAATTATGTTTTATTTAGCTGATTGTTAAAAATAATTTTTAAAAATCCTGGTATTCTATTCTCCAGCATGTAGCTTAAGACAATATGAGAACTCTATACTTTCCATCCACCTCCAAAGCCCAGATTAATCAGGTCTTATTTTGTTTTTTGTTTTTTTTGTAATGCAGGCAATAAGTGTTTGGAGTTCATTCAAGGTATTTCATTAGGAGCTTATTCGTTTAACATAAACGTTCCAGCCATCTCAAAGCTTTAACCTTTCTTGAAATGTGAATGAATAGTTTAAACAAGAAGATTAATAAAAAAGGGATGTTCCAATTCCAAGCATGGCATGCTATGTATTTTGAAATTTGTCTATGCCAGATGCTGTCAGTCAGAACAAAAAACTGTCCAAGCAGACAATCTGTGTGTCTGAATGTTGATCATGTTGGAAAGTAAAAAAAAAAAAGGAAAAGAAAAAAGGAAGGGGGGGGAATGTTTGTGTCAAGGATTCATGGTCCTTCATCTTTGCAGTAGAGCAAACACGTCTCTCAGTACAGCGACAGACAGCTGCTTCCACTTTCTAATGTGCCCTAACTTAGATCACTGAAAGAATTGTCAGCACTCAGAGAAACACACAAAGATAACACAGCCAGCTGCCATGAAGGGGGGGGGGGAGAGAGAAAACCAGAACAGCTCAGAAGAAATGGGATTTGTTCCATTTGCATGATGCTGGCTCCCTTGGGCCCCTTTCTTTCAAATCCACAGCACAAAAGACAACACTTAACATATTTGCTTAAAGATGACAACCTCACGTTGATTTCATTTGGATGTAACAGTGTCAGGATTACAGATATGAGAATATATTATACCTGTAACGGAGACTGACAAATGTATCCATCAGTAGAACTGTCGGATTCATCTGCTTATACAGCCATTTTGCCATCCCAAGGGGTCTATCTAAGTACTAACTTTGGAAGACTGAAGGTCTAATTTTATTACACCACATTTCAACCCACTAAACAATATTATTTCTAAAATAGATCATTTTTATTGGAAGTCTCCCTGATGAAACATCTAGTAGACACCAGAGAATTTATGGACTAGCAGAATCCTCTGAACTCAATACACAGCCAATTTTAAGCAACTTACTTTCTATGTTAACAAAGCGTAAGATCAAAAATGATCAGAATCACCTTTTGAGGGGGGAAAAAAGTTGAACTAAAAAGAAGCTACCCATTTTAATACTGAATGCTCTAGTCCATTCACAACACTGCACTGAATTATTACAATGACAGTTCATTCACAAGCACATCAAGAACAGCATCTTTGGCTCTTTAAATGAATAAGTACCACTTTATCCCTGTATTTATCTCGCTAGTACCTAAACACTTCAGTGGTTTGTGGTGGCCGCATGAGAAGCGATAACTAATTACTGCACTCACATATATTTGGGGCTGCCAATAGTTGCCTGCCTTTTCTGTTAAGGAATTTCTTCGTTCATATCTTAACGCCCGGTTAACAGAGCTAAAACCAAAACAGACCATTCATGAAAGACATGGCTAAGAAAATGCTGATGTCAACAGACATACACATATTTCTGCAGTTCGCCTCTCTGTACCATTTTAAAGATCAACCCATACACACGGCCCAGGCAGTTTTTGATCAAATCTAACAATTAGGCCAAGGTTTCACTCCATTTCCAAATGCATTACTTTAAATAGGGTATGCAGGCCCATTCTCCCCCCCCCCCCATTCTTCCTCTCCTCCTTTCTTTCTCTTCCTTCTTTCTCTTCAACCCCTCCCACTACACAAAGTGACTAGGCATAATGAAATGCTGGCTGCAGGCCTTTGTCCAGAGGAACTCTAAACTGCTTGTTGCTATTTGCTAGCAGAGAAGAACAACTGCATCATAATTCACTAGATTGAAGACGTTTTGTAAAATGGAGTTAACTGCTGTACGTGGAATTTCAGCCTTGCAGTTGGTTACTAATCATTATCTTCAATTTGTTTAGTTTCATGAAAGAAAGGGAGAGAAAGCAGAGCAAAATATATGACAAGGTGGGGGAAAGGGTGAGAGTGCTGGTTTGTAAGAAAGCAGCCCTGGAAATAGCCTCATACAGCAAAGCTCTCTTAAAAATGCAACACACACACACACACACACATACACACACGGATCCCCTTATGCCTCCTCTCGGATTCCTAAAGAACTCTTGGTTGGAATCTTCAGCCCTAAAATCTGGGCCACACGATACTTTAAAAAAATGCACTGTGCTTTATTTTGGAAAAGGGATGGCAAGGGCTCCAAAAACAAAATCATCACTCTTCACATCTGCCATCACTCAGGCCCAACCCATTCTTTCTTCATAAGTGGTGCAATTGTCTGAGTGGAAAAGGAAAATAAAGCATTTAGAGACAAGTGCATATAGACAGAAACTGAGCTGAGAATCTGGGGAGGACAAATATTGGAGCCTACGAACATCTAGAGCTTTAAAAACGCAAGGCACAACTTACTCCAGTGGTGGCCACTTAATTATACAATTGATACATACACCTCCTACTTCAATTAAAAAATATATTAAATGTTATTTTAAAAGAAATTCAGACAGCAAATGTGAGGAAGTGTGACTGTGTTTCAATCTCACTGCAGTACACTAAAATGGAGAAACACCATCTTCTCTAACATTTCTTTAGAAAACAATGGAAGGATTTCTACTTCAAGGACAAACAGCTTTTAAATTTGAACCAAAAGCACTATGCTACAAAAGGTGTGGCCATCGCACTATGATGTTTGAGAGCATCCTTAAAGCATCCTTTGAACAGTAAAATGATTAAATCGCTTCACTTTTTTTTTTACAATAAAGAAACACATTTAATTATGTTGTTCAAAAGGCATCAACAGAATTAATGCCCTTATAAGCATACTTATTAGTATTTCATTCTGGAGAGCCGATTCATTTGATTCTGGTGCCACATTATCATAGCTGCTATCAGAAGTATTCAGACATGCCTTCCTTCTAAGCAGTATTAAGGAGGCTGTGAAGACCCTCTTGGTTTAAAAGCGCCTGCCCTTCTTCACAGCAAAAAAGTCTAAACAGAAAAGCTGTAAAAGCCATCTATTCAACAGGGTGGCTTAGAAAGATTAAGGGTTTGGACTTTTAGACAAGGGTAGTATACACTGTCAATCATCTAGTGGGTAGAAGCTTAATTCTCTCACTGGATTATATTTCTGGATTTATTTAGCAATTAAAATATTGCCAAGGTAGTATACAATCACATGAACCGACTGGTAGACCAAAAGAAAGTCCTTTAGAGAAGCTTGTCTCCGACCATGACCAGCCAGGTCACCCAAAGATTCTCACGAGGGCATGATCATGATAAACATTCAGTGATATTTTCCCCCCAACAAACACTGTATCTGTTGATAGAGGCTTAATTCCAGAGCATCCTGGCTATTGGCAGACCTATCTCTTCTAAAGCAATTGAAACCAGCAGCAAGCACTCCTCGTGGCAATGAATTTCACAAATTAATTGAAAACAATCTGTTTTGTTTCTCCTGAACCTATTGCTGAATCAAGAAAGATTATGAGAGGGAAAGAGAGAGACAGAAATGACATTTCCAAACAAGCACGTACATGGTAAACTGATTCTTATGTCTGACACTCAGTTCATACGTTTTTAATGTAACATTTTCCAAACCAAAAAAAGGGACAGAAAGGAGGGGGAAAAGTGAACTTCATAAACAACGAATCTCAAGCCTTATTTAGTCTAATTGAGACCCCAAAGCTATGAGGAAAAAATACATGCCAAGGGAAACCATCTGTATCTGTAACACCAGAGCAATGGACCATTATTCTGTGTTAACTTTGCCTCCTCTGTCCCACAATATCATTGCAATATTTATCATTTGTATTCAGAATTTCAGATAATAGTTTCATTCTTTCCAAGTCAGAAAATCAAAAGAAAACAGTGCGCAAGATAATTATTTTAATTACATATACGGAATTGTGTATTTATTGAGTCTAGATGGGAAAAAAAATCTTAATCTCTCAGTTCTCCTTTTAAAAAAAAAAAACCACTCTCCTACACTCTAAAACTTATACTTTCTTCTGGCTCTCAGATTCAACATCGGTCATCTCTACTTGGGTAAACACACAGGGATTTTCACATACAGCAATTTCCACAGGGGTATTACTTTTTTGCAGCAAAAAAAAAAATTCTTGTCATATCTTAAGACTGACAAAGTTCTATGGACTGAAGTAGTAAATCCACTCTAGCTTTTCAAGAAGAATAAAGCACACTATATCTGACCCCACCCTCCCAAAGCCAAATACAGAGAAACAGCAGAAAAAGCCTCTGCTTGTTGTTTAACTCCTCCTGTTCCACATCCTATGGGGGGGGGGGGGAGGCTTGAGGCTCAACTGTGAAAGTTTAACACATTTCCTTTGGTCCAAATCAAACCATCATTAGTCTGCTCTGTAATTTCTAACCAAGCTTTTCACCATGTAAAAAATAGTCATCTTTGGAATACATTTTTCTCTCTGGTACTTCTGTTAGTCTTTCCCACACAAAGTTCTGGTCAGCAAAAGAATACAGGTAGTCCTCGCTTACCAACTACTCATTCAGCGACCGTTCGAAGTTACAATGGTGCTGCAAAAGGAGTTTTACAACCGGTCCTCGAAGTTACAGCCGTTGCAGCGTCCCCGTGGTCACGTGATTGTGATTCAGGTGTTTGGCAACCGGTGCACATTTACAACAGTTGCAGCATCCCGCAGTCATGTGATCGCCATTTGCTTCACAGCCAGCTTCCGACAAGCAAAATCAATGGGGAAGCCGGCAGGAAGTCACAAGTCGCGGTCACGTGATGTTACGCTTAATGACTGTGATTCGTTTAATGTCCGCTGCCAGAACTGATGTCGTAACTTGGGCGCAGTCACATGATGTTTCGCTTTACGACCTTGTCGACAGAGTTGCTGGTCCCAATTGCGGTTGGTAAGTGAGGGTTACCAGTACTGGAGAGTATCTGCAATGCACCCCCTCCAACCAAATGTACCACCTGCTTGGACAGACATCCAAGCTGACAAAAGTGATTTGCTATATCATCCAAACAGTGACCTCTGGCCAATGTTTCTTTTCTCTCCAATTCCTTGCAAGCCCCACCACACAAGAAAACTATATTCTCTGCCACACCTTTCCTGAGAGGGCAGAGAAAATTATACTCTTATGCATCTACCTCCAGGAGAGTAACATGCCTTAGTCTATCTTCTTATCTTCCTTGTCTATCTTCTTCTAGACCTTCATTAATAGATTCACAGTTCCCAGTAATTCATAAATGAGAAAACATAGAACTACTTGGAAATAAATAGATGCGCTTTCTGAAAAAGCATATCCATGGGTTTTGATGCAAATAGAAATAAAAATTATGTCTATTGTCAAAGAAAGCACACTTTGGGATGCTATACTAAAAATGCACACTCATGTACTATCAGATTAAATTACAGTATCATTAAAAGGAGAATGTATCTTCAACATTTAACTGAAGTTTGCAAAAAAAGGCTGCATATCTCAGCACTGAGTAGTTTCATGTTATTAAACTGACAAAGTAGCAGCCTAGAAAGGACTTGACAACATCAATTATATTATTTATAAACTTGTTGCAATTAGGAACCTCTCAATCTCAATCATAAACTAGCTGCAGGAAGGCAATTTTCTCTAACTCTCCACTGCCAAACTGATCCATCCATCCATCCACTCACTTTGACAACAGTTGTTTACACGGACAAGATGAGAAGCCTTCTCAGTGACAGCCCCCACACTTTCAAACTTTTTCTCCCCAGAAGATTGCAAAGCTCCCTCTCTCATGGTTTTCAGAAGAGAACCCAAGGCTGTTGTATTCCACCAAGCCCATTCGGATGTTGCTGGCGTCCACTGGGGTTGATTGGTTTTTGTATCCTTACTCTTTGCAACTTGTTCAGACAATGCGTTGGAGGGGGGTGGGGGGTCAGACCGACCAAAGCATCACTGTGGTGCAAGCCCTGCCCCTTTTCTATGTGCACACACAAAAGGGGTGAGAAATTGCAGCAATTCATGCAAACAATCTGGCTACTCCCCCCACCCCCAAAACAGGCAGAGAGTAAAGGATAAGAATTTAAGCCTGATGTAGTCATGTCCAAAAACAGTTTTCATGGTCTCATATGCAGAATTTACCACCTATAGGCCTCATTCGAAAACTGCTGCTTCATCAGTATTTTTAGGATGGACCAAATGAAAGCAAACAAACCAGTTTTCTAAGGTAACAATTACTAAATGGCCATTTGAAAGCCATTTTTATTGGGCTCAACAAAGTGGCATTGTTAAAGCCTCTTGTGATAAAACCTAGAAACACTTCTAATATGAACTATGTTTTGTTGTATATTACTATATTGATATAGTTAAGGCACCAGGCTAGAAACCAGGAGACTGTGAGTTTTAGTCCCGCCTTAGGCATGAAAGCCAGCTGGGTGACTTTGGGCCAGTCCCTCTCTCTCAGCCCAACCCACCTCACAGGGTTGTTGTTGTGAGGAAAATAGGAGGAGGAAGGAGTATTTGGTATGTTCCCCACCTTGAGTTATTTATAAAAATATTAAAGGAAGGAAAGGTTCCCCTGTGCAAGCACCAAGTCATGTGACCCCTGGGGAGATGCCGCTTTCGCAACCTTTTCCTGGCAGACTATAGAGCAGGGTGGTTTGCCATTGCCTTCCCCAGCCATAATTACCTTTCCCCCATTTTACCGACCTCAGAAGGATGGAAGGCTGAGTCGACCTGAGCCGGCTACCTGAGCACCAGCTTCCACTGGGATCGAACTCAGGTCGTGGGGAGAGTTTCGGTTGCAATACTGCCGCCTACCACTCTGCGCCACACGAGGCAGGATAAAAAAATCTTATCTATCTATCTATCTATCTATCTATCTATCTATCTATCTATCTATCGTATGTATAAACCACAAATTTTTAAAAACCCAGAATTTTAAACCAAGGGACTCAGGTGAAAAAATATAAGACGTTTACAAGAGCTAGATGAGCTAGGCAATTTTTCCAGCCCCGGGGTCATATGCGATGCTCACTAATGAATTGGCAGCTGAACACTTGCATAGATGGGAACAGAAACAAAAGCCTTACTCCTAACCAACAATCTCAGGGCATCTAGGATTGTGAGTAAAGAAATAATTAAAACCTCTCCTTTTCTCTCTGACTTACTTGTGTTGGAGCTGATTTTCTGAAAGGTCCTATTCCTAGAAGGACTCGTGACCACAACATCCACTCAACCCTGAAACTAAGATGTTCCAGCTTTGATTCTGAGAAGGTTCTGAGCTTTGCAGGAAGAGATCACTTTTCTGTGTAGCCAGCAGGGACTCCAACCTCCATTTGTTCAAAGCAGCAGGATGTCCTGGGTATCCGCAAAGGGTCCCAGGTTTCCTGTCCCAGGCCTAGGTGTCTCAAAAGGTCTTCATGTCGCCATACAGATGGTGCCAGGCAAGTTTATTATGGGATTATTATATTATTGTTCCATAACAAAGTGCTACAACTAAAAAAATAAAAACTAATATTCACCCATCTTATCTCATTTGGCAGTGGAACTCAGAGCATCGTTCAAGGGTCAGTTTGCCACAACTGGAGAAGGCCATCTTTTGATTACATGGCCCCTAAGCCATTTAGAGGTTTAAAAGTCAAAACCAACTCTTTAAATGGAAGGACAGCATGGTCTAATGGTTAAGGCAGACTGCAGGCTGTTCTCAGCCACAGAAGCCCACTGGGTGACAGGGTCAGTCATACTCTCTCAGCCCAGCCTACCTCATAGGATTGTTGTGGAGGAAAATAGGAGGAAGGAACCCAATGTATGCCATCATGAGCTGCTGAGAGGCAGGATATACATCTAAAAAATAAATATATGGGGTTTTGAAATAGAAGTTCGTTCAGCTGCTAAAGTACAGGTAAATGTGATCAAAATATCCAGCACTAGTTAATAATCTTGTGTTCCTCTTTTGGACAAATGGCTGGTTTTGAAATGTTTTCAAGGCACTGCCATAATAGCCCATCATAGTAACCTAAATCACCAGAGCATCACCAACCACAAATATGCTTCTTACCCAATTTATATATAATAGTTGGTCATACCCCCTTCTCTTGCCAGCATTCTTTCAATTATTAGATAACCTCTACCTTAACCCTATGTTCCAGCTTAAGCGATACTCCTTCCCATATTGTTCTTCTAAACCCTCTTTTCTTCTAGGGTGTTCCTTGTTGTTTTGCTGTTTTGGGGGGTCAGGAACCTCCCTAGAATATTTTCAGCAATCTTCTACTGACTTTTCAGGCTGAGGTCTATAAAAGTAGGGGGCACCCTATCATATTTATATGCAGGGCCAGGAAGGGGAAAAATGTCCTTTAACCCCCCCCCCCAAACTCTTCCAAATCAAAGTGCAACCTGTTTAAATAAACATTAAAGTAAGCAGTTCACTTTTTAAATGGCACAGTGCCACTAACTGTCATCAGAAAATCAACATCCTTAGAGATGGAAGAGAGTTCAGGGGAAGGGAGTGGAGAGGCTTTGCAAGATGCATTGGAGCGCCTTTCCTCTTAACAAGGGAGACCAGCTGTTCAAAGCTCTTAGAAATGACCATTGGCCAAAGATAGACGCCTTCATCTTAAGGCTAAACACCTTTCCATCCACAGGAAATTATGATTTAGGATTACAGTTTCAAAAGAGTAATATGCCACTGAAATTACCTAGTCCATTTGAACAGGATGGAGAGCAAGCGGCCCAATGTTGGCTTTCTTTTTCTACATTGCACTGATTATGGGTAGCAAAAATTATGATCTAAGGTATCTAGAGTGTAAGCAGATTAGGTTAATAAAGATTTAGCCAATGCTCATCTGATTTACAAATGTGATTCAAGGGATGATAGGGTAGCGATGGGCCATCTAATGCCCTTCTGACATTTCTGTTTTGTTATCCATTTCAACCAGCATGCACAATGGCAAAGGATTGTGGGAGCTGTAGTCCCAGAGCCTTGTCCTTGCAAGAGAGGCTGATCAACTATAAGTCTATCATTCAGTTGCCCTCTCTAAGTTGTTTTGAGTAAGTCCTCACCTTCCTTCTCTGTACTTCTACCTCCATTCCTTCCTTCTCTCAAGCACCAGTACTTGGCTATTCTGCTATTGGGGATCTCTCTATCAAGCAGCTGGGGTTTTTTTCACGCTATTAGAGTATTTTCACACTCATGACCTCTAGCCATCCTGTTCACCATACATAGGTATCCTCTCAGGTTTCTATACCATGGAAACACACAGCCATTCAAAGCTACTTTGCAGAGAGGAGCAGTAAAAACAACATAGAGCCTGGACAGAGGGTTTCCCCCAAGTCTATCCATCGACTGGGGAGATGAATTGGTCTCTCTGGTCTCTCTTTGGAAGTGTCTCTTCTTCAGCTGAGTGCTGATTCATGACCCATAGCGTGTCTATCAGTTGGGAAGCAGGGGAGGGAAATTAGTTGGTGGCATGAGCTGGCTCTTTGCCTGGAGCTGCAATTTGACACATTAATCAGATTTTGTTTTAATTTTTGCACCTGGAATTTAATACCGTATCAGGAAATCTGTATGGCTTGGAAGATAAGGTGATTTTGTTCTGCTATTGATTGTTAACCATTACAGACAGAGATGTAGAAACATCCTCTTGTAAAGACTCTTAGTAAGACTCAGCTCTTTTTATGGCATTACTGAAAGACAAAGGGCTAGCTGGCCAAAGGAAACTACAGGGCAAGTGGTCTACAAACTGAACCAAGATATTCTCCAAAGTACGTATTTTTACATGCTGATAAAATAAATAGAACTGTCTGTAGCTTGAATCATGTCAACTGGATTTCTATTTTCTCAGTGGAAACGTTTCGCTCCTTATCCAAGGAGCTTCTTCAGTCTGAGCAAAGTTGGTAAGGGAATCCCTTACCAACTTTGCTCAGACTGAAGAAGCTCCTTGGATAAGGAGCGAAACGTTTCCACTGAGAAAATAGAAATCCAGTTGACATGATTCAAGCTACAGACAATTCCACCTGGATGACTGAGAACCTTCATAGATAAATAGAACTGTGTTTTCCTCCTTTGCTGAAAACCTCTCTCCTGCAAAGCCAAACTATACACGGGCTACATATCCACCCCATTTAGTCCTGTGTACATTTATTTAATCACCAAACAAAGCCTGACCTTATAGTGATCATACTTACTGCTAGGTATGACCATTAAATTCAGTGGGATCTATTCATAAGTACAGATACACAGAATTACTGTTTTTAGTTTATCCCGTCCCATTTCAAAGACAATGTTGAAGAAGAAAGCTTGGAACACACATATCTGGTTACAGAGCTATCAAAGTACAATAATGAATATAACGCTACCCAATGTGGGTGAAGGCCAGTCACATTTAACAATTTCATGGAAGCTAGGCCTACTGATCATAAATAAAAATTTTAGGCTAGGAGGTAACATATTGTTTAAAATGACTTGCTAAAGAAGCAAACAGCAGGGGAGCACTTTTGCTGTCAAGCCCCAATTATGTGCATCCTAGGTTTGCTCTTTTACTACAGCGGTCCCCAACCTTTCTGGCACCAAGGACCGGTCGTGGAAGAAATTTTTTCCACGGACCGGGGGGGCGGGGTTTGCAGGCGGGAGCCAATCGCGCACATCAGGGGTGGTGGTTTGCAGGCGGAAGCCAATCGTGCGCACCGGGGGGTGGGGTTTGCAGGCAGGAGCCAATCGCGCGTACCGGGGGGGAGTAATTGCACGCACCGGGGGGCAGGGTTTGCAGGAGGGAGCCCCGCGGCCCACCTCCTAACACTAGTGGGCCATGGCCCACAGGTTGGGGACCCCTGTTTTACTAGACTAGATGAACATCAGTTATCAGGTTAGAATATTTGTGTCTGGTGCAGTGAATCACATGACAGGTCTACCTTAAAACAATGTTGTAAGATTAAAATGGAAAATCCACTGAATTCTTTGGAAAACATATTTAAACCAAGGAGAAAAAAGCCTAATATATTTATACTCCATTTTAATAGCAATGGAGCTAAACAACGTTCATATTTCAAATGATTTTTTTTAAAAAAACCGTCCATATAAATAAAGTGAAATGTGGAGATCCACATTTCACTTTGATATCCCTTCTCTATAAATACATATCTTTGCAGATTTTTCAAATATATGCTTTGAGAGAGAGAGAGAGAGACACCGCCCCCCCAAATGTGATTATTCAATTAATACTCCAAAATTTTGTGGAAAAGCTAGCTAAAGTGTGTACATGCACACAAACATCCTTCCAAAAACTGAGTTCTGCAATTTATACTGTGGAAGCTGCAGAGTTCAATCTCTCAGCCCAAAATTGGGTTAATGTTGGAATAGGACTTTGTTATCATTACAATGGCATTTCTCCACTTATTCTGAATTATTCAAAATGCAGCCTTAGTACATTCTATCACATTAAATGACTCACTAGAAATGCTTGCTATATGAAACGCTGATTGACTATCTACGAAACGCCATTCTAGCTTCTGAGTTCCTGTATCCCTCCTTTCAATGGCTTGCAACAAAATGTTAACTAATATGGCTGTACACTTTTCAAAGATAATTTGAAAAAATTAAGTGTTTGGGGCCCTCTGCCAGCTCAGCACTTCTCTGCTACTTATTAATGCAGGGTTTTTCAGACTGTATTCCTTGGAACCATGGGTTCTGTGAGAACTTGATGGGGTTCCATGATAGACTTAAGGGGGGAAAAAAGGTTCTCTCAAATCCAGTCAATTTTCTGTCACTAGAGCGTCGCCTTTTGATCAGAGGTTCCAGGGTTAAAACAAAACAAAAAACTAAACTAAACAGATTCTGCTGCCTGAAAAGTTTTAAAACCCCTTCATTAAAGAAACGCTCCCCCCCCCCCCCCCAGGCTTCTAAGTGAGCCTAAAAATGTGGCTACGTTAAGATTCCCAAGAACTTCAATGCGTGAATTTTTTTAAAGCAGCCACAATATTTTTTTTCCAGGCCAGATAGGCAGCCTGAAAAAGAACGGGCTTCCTTAATGAATAGCAGAGAGGTACTGGACTTCTGCTAAGTCTGAAGCACTTTTTTCAAACTTTTCTGAAGCATGAACAGCCCTATCAACAACCCCTTTTGAATCTCTTTAAAACAACATAAACTTACAAACATTTACAGTGCAGATGGCACAGGAAACTGCAGCCCTAAGGGCACATGGGGTGCCTCAATTTGATTTCATGGGATCCACTGCAAGCAATTTTAGATCTCTGGCCAAAGCAAGTGGCTCCTCTCTTGGAAGAGTGCTGAGGGGGTGGGAGAAAAACAAAACCTCCCTCAAATCAAGCATGGTGTCTACTGGCCCATGTTGTCTTTTTAAAGGAAAAGAAGGAAACATCAGAAAGGTAAAGAGAAAGCAGACTAGAAAATTAGAAGAATGATCTATGGGGAGCCCTCACCAGTGTTTGGCTTAAGTACCATACACTGAGGTCTTTGGTTCTGACCACAGAACCACACTGTACGCAACAGAGTACCTCTAAAAGGACAGAATTAGGAGACACCTCACCCAGACCTTACATGGAGCTGCTCTTCCCCAAAGAAGTCTTACAGATGACCCTAGAATTGCTCAGCCTGGGGGAGGGGAGGGGCTAAAGTCCAAGCGTTTTTTTATTTATAGAATATTGTTGGATTTTCTTTAATATAGCCACAATTAATTTAAACAAGTTCTCCACAATTGGGCCTTTTCATCTTCTAGTTTTATTGTGTAAAGTGCAAGGAATATAGCGAAATTAAAATGGGTATATGACATTTAATGAGAACTTCTGAAAGCGAAAGTCCCACCTCTAAGTATACTACATCCTGTGCCCAAGCACTTTTCAAAAGAAACACCTGAAGAATCAGAAGATGGTCAAGCAACAATCTATGCAGCTATAGCATGTTGCATGAGCGTGTGTCTGTGTGTGAAATAATACACAAACAATTCATGTCATTTATTAAATCCAGAAGCATGTAGGGGAAACAAAATAGAAAGATGAAGGCAGAGTTGGATACTGTATGCTGTATCTTTCAGGACATCTTCAGAAAAGATTAGTAACTTGAGTAATTTCATGTTAACATAAACAACAGAAATGCATCATAAGGATGGGTATGAATAACTAACCCTAGCAATTAACAAAAATATAATTTCTTCCAGAGTCATTTAAAAAAAAAATCAAGATATACTGTATTTTAAACTCAGCTCCATTATTTACCAGGACAGTATATAGTGTACAGTATATAATACTCCAGGATTTGGTAAGGCCTAGACTGATTCTGTAGAAACGTTAAAACCCCAGATGACATTTTCTTTAAAAGGAGTATTTTTTAGTCCTTTTGGTCTGTATAATAACCTCCTCCCCAAATTAAATTTAAAAAGAAGCAACTGGCCCGCAGTTATATGTTTTTGTTGCTTGTGATTTCCAAGCTTCTTATTTCAAATGTGCTACGCTTTAGTGCAAATGTCAGTAAGACAATAAAACGAAACAGATTAAAATGGCCATTATGTGGCAGTAACTTAAAAACTGCTTGAAAACCTGGGTGTGTTGCCTCCCTGTATTCTGAAAGACATAATTCCACATGCAGCTAGTATGCAGAAGCCCTGATCCTAGCATACTACTACACACAGTATTCCATCTTCTAATATGTGCCTGAAGTTGAACGGCATTTACACCAGAGGCTGCATACGTCTGCCAAAGGGAGTGGGGAGTTCATATGCTGAAGCTTCTCACATAACCAACCCGCTCTCCAAGGAGTCAGCAAATCAGCCTTAAAATCAATAGCCAGCACATGAAAACTCTAACCTCTGCATATAAACTTACAATTGCATACAAATTATGATAATCAAGTCACAAAAGTTACTAAACCACATGAACCAGCTACAGCTATATTCCCAACGGCATACTCGTATTTGGAGCAATATAAAGGCACAGGAAAATTACAGAACAAGATGATGCCCTTTTTAGATCTCTCATGCTAGAAAATAAAAAGGGTGAGAGGGAGACTTAGGTTTTGTGGCACCAGTGGCAAACAAATGAAGAAAAGGCAGAGGCGTTATAGTGAGCATACCAAACTATATAATGCTGGATATACCCAAGCAAAACCCTATTACAGGTAGTCCTCGCTTACCGACTGCCTTGTTTAGCAACTGTTAGAAGTTACGACGGTTGGGAAAAAAAACAGCTTTGCAACCAATCTTCACATTCATGGCCATCCCACAGTCATGTGATCGCCATTTGCGAGCTTCACAGCACAACAAGCAGAATTAATGGAGAATGTGGAAGTGAAATCGCAAGTTGTGGTCATGTGATGTCTCGCTTAACAACCATGGTGACTCGCTTAACAACAGAAGTGGAAGTGACGTCATAAGTCCAGCATGGTCACATGACCATGGTGCTTAGCGATGGAATGGCTGGTCCCAATTGTGGTCAGTAAGTAAGGCCTACCTACAGTATACCCTATTTACAAAAGGGATGTAACTAGCTTTTGCCACCTAAAAGCTTCATGGGAGAGACAATGGAGACGGGGGGGGAAAAATTATTTCAGCACCTCAAAAGGGCTGCACAGCTAATACCCAACACAGATTATGTATGTTTGGCAATCATAAGCGCCGTGTGTTTGTTTATTGCACTGGTATCCTGTCTTTCTTCCAAGGAATTCATCATCTCATCCTATCTTCACAACACTCTAAAGTAGGTTAGTCAGAGAGAGAGTGACTGGGCCAGAATCACTCAATGAAACATCGACACGTCCCACCCGATCATGCAGAGAGGGCATGCTGTGGGCCCCGTCTGTAAGAGAATTTCATCTGGCGGGGTCCAGGAAGCAGGCCTTCTCTGCAGCAGCTCCCACCCTCTGGAATATCCTTCCCCCGGAGATACGGCAGGCCCCATCTCTTGTGGCCTTCCGAAAACAACTGAAGACCTGGTTTTGCCAGCTCCCTTGGGGCAGGAGGGGAAGCAGCCACTCCTGGGGATGGCTGGAGCCCTAAGATGGCCTTAGATATACATGAGCGGCATTAACTGTCATTGCCATCTGGATTTTATTTTATTTTTACTCTATATTTATATTTGATATGTATTTATGTATTACTGTATTTTAATGTTTTATCTTTACTGTAAACCGCCCAGAGTCCCCCCTTGGGGGGGAGAGATGGGCGGTGGCAAAATTTGATTGATAAATAAATAAGCAAGCAAGCAAGCAGAGCAAAAGTTCAACCTGGAGTTCCATAGTCTTAGCCTGACTTGTTAAACACTCACATACCAGTACTGTAGAATGAGAAGATGGCACTGTTAAAAAAATGTTTTTGCTTAAATGAGCTTTCTTACTAGGCACTCTCCAGATCTGTGGTACTGTACTGTAAACACCCATGTGCTGCCCGAGGAACTGTGGTCTAATACATCCTGATGGGGGAAATTTGGCATAAATAAAACTGAGAAGGAAAGGGATTCATTTCAGGTTATTATTTATAATTCTCCCTTAAAGCTGAACAAGTTCTACTTTCCTCAAGGAAGAAACATTCCCAAACCCCCAATGTCCATTTAACCCTTGAGACATGGCAAAATGATTACTGCATTAATAACAATCAAGAAATATTTGTACAACTGTAACACATTTTCTCTGTTCAAATGTTTATAAAGATAATTTATTAAAAAGAAAACCAGAAATTAGGCTCAGTTCCCATATGGCTACCCTTTTGTATAGCTTTGCCCTCCACAAATCTGACCACTTAACATAGCATGATTACATGCTTGCACTAATATGTATTATCCCAAATAGGGGTATGACTTCATTTTTCCTCACAGGACGCTGGGCATTTGAAACCATTATATATAAAACTCATTGTTTCTATTTTAAAAGAAAAACAGGGAAAGAAACTTAGCAATTACACCTCATCTCATGTTAACGATACTTGACTTGGTTAAAAATAATTGCTGTATTTGTTTCTCTAGATAAGTCATTTTTCCCCAGTTTGATTTGCCCTGAGGTGCATGTTCAGCAAGACTTAGTATAAAGCCCATTTGAAAAAGGAAGTTTCAGAGAGCAAAGTAACATTTATTTATTTATTATTCATATTTCTATTACCGTAACATTACAAGAAGCAGCCCGATTGTCAGAACACACTTTGCTTCTGAGATTCAAGAGGAAATCACCTCTGCCTTAAATTTACCCAGGCTTAATTTTTTTTTTCTCATCCAGGAGCTACAGCAGTCAAGAAGAAAGAAGTCACCTGCTGAAATATATCCTCCTCAGCTAAGAGAGGCAAACGAGGCCCCACCCTATTTGGAATCTGGGCTGTTTTGTTTTCTTGCCAATCCAGCTGCACATCGCAACGCACACTTTTTATGCACATTAAGTCAGCAAACAAAAAGAACGTCCAGCTTTGCCATCTGAGGCTGCAGTTGTAGGCGTGCGTCTTTAAAATACAGTAAGTCCCAGTGAATTCCAGCAAATGTTACTAAGAAGATACACAGAGAAGACATTAAATGATACTGCAAAATGCAAAAGATCTGGGGAGAAAGGGACCCTTGGAAAAGACACCTGTACAGTGCAGTCCTCCTAGGCTGGGCTAATCAAACGCCAGTCCCACTGGCGTTCAGCGGGGCCAATCCCAGGAAACTGGAGATAGGACAGCAGCCTTAGCTCATAGTATCACTGCTTACAAAACAGTATAGTTGGAAGACAAGCAGTGTGCAATCACTAAGGTTTCTTATTTGTAAGTTTAATAGATGGATTAAGGAATCACTTCGCAAAGTGTTTAGAACTGGAGAAAACATGACATATAAACACTTACATATGCATATAATTTACCATTAAACACTTGCAAACTACAAGGCATTTCCAGCAAAGAAGAGAATAATTCCACTGTTCCTGTTTACCTTTATATACTGTAAAAGATACCAGTGAAGGTTATTTAGTTCACTAGCATTTTTTCTTTGTTGTTGGTTGTATGGTTATATTATTATTACTAATGTTATTTAAAATATTAAGATGCCAAACCCGCGAATAATTGGAAATGATCAGGCCCATATTTATCCAAATAAACTAACAAAAAGACAGAAGCCATAATTGCTCCAGTCTGAGTAGCACCTACATTGTTGATTCGGAGGGTCTTCATTATTTAACTATGTTTTAATTAATTCCATTTATATACTAGATACTCCTGGCAAAGCCAGCTCACCAACAATTAAATTAGATCCCTAATTTTGCTTGGGGGGCAGGCAGGGGAGGCACGGAGGACAGGAAAAGTTGCAAAAAATGCAAACATCCACCTGCTGGCCTCTCACTGGATTTCAACTTGCACAAAACTAAGCATATGGACCCCTTATTGCGTCTCATAAACGCAGAACCCAAATGTCCTTATAATGATGGCTCTATCCACTGTACATACTCCTTAAAAATAGGCAGAAAAGGGCAATGGCAACCCATGATGGTTTCAATTTATTGTAGGCTTATGTACTGTAGCTGAGCATGGCAAAGGGATGCACAGAAATAGACTATCCCAAGGCTTAAAGAAGAAATGAAGATACAAAGCATTTTCAAAGATAACCCGATCCCTCTTTTCTTCTAGCCCATCCATTGCACAGACATAGGCCTGAACCTGTGCAGACTAAAGTTCTTTAAACATCTGTGTAAATAGTGATTCTACCCAGTGCATTTCTTCCTTCCACAATAAAGGCATGCAGTATGTATCAACACTGAAGCATTCACACCCACAGCACCCTATACAACCCCTTTCCTATGAATAGGGGAACATACTCTCCACGCACAGAGCTGCTGCTAGTTGGGAGGGGCAGAAAATATACAAGGAAGGGGGAAAGTTACTACTCCAGTCTAGTGCCCCTCTGTGAGTCAGTATAGTATGGACTAAGACTGTGGGGACTTCCACTGAAATCCTCATTCGGCAACAATAGGCCAGTCCCCACCTGGATTCTTTGGAAAAATGGTAGCATTTTTTAAAAAAAGAAGCAACAACTTTAATATCCATGTTAATAATGTCATTTGAAGAAATAATGTCATTTGAAGAAAAATAATATTTCAACAGGGGTGTATGTCATAAACAAAACAAACAAATGCATAGCTCTAGAAAGAGTTCTAGAAATAGAACTGTATCCCACTATGTCTGTCACTGATGGAAAAGCATGTGCTACCAAGCAGATTTCTTAGAATTGGAAAAACCCAGGGAAACACTGGGGGGTGAGGGGGGAAGGAAATGAAAGCAAGTCCACTCATTCAATGTTGGAGGTAGCTGACTGTCATTCGTTTTTACTAGAATCCATTCAAGAAAATTAGCTGAAGTGATGCAAAGCTCCCTTTCACCACTGAAAACAGCCTGGCTTCTAGAAATGTTGCATTGCGCAAGACCTTCTAAATGCTTCTGGTAGTACAGACTTGCCTCCAAGCCAAACTTGACCAACAAAGCCAGCTGATCCTTTAAGAAAATGTGGCCAACACAAACAGCACACACACAAAAAAACCTACCCATCCAAACAGCTCCAGCTGCAAGCAGCATCACGGACAAGTACTCTTCTTTCTATGGCTTCCTTTATACATATGAGATAATGAGCCAGTTAAATCTAAGCCATATGACATCAAAGGAATTTAGGAGAAGTGAGGAAAGAGTAACCAAGAGAAAAAAAAAGCAGGGAAAGCTTACTTAACATCATACCTTGCACATACCACAGCCTGGCATATCATTAGCAAGAATTCAAAATAATGGGGTTAATGAAACAAAGACTACATGAAGTTTCTTGTTGTTTCATTTCTTCATCCGTGGTTTCAAATATAGATTTCCTTCAATAAACCTCTATGATCAGTTCATTTACACCAGAGTAATTCCAGTGGTGTCAATAAATTATCATCTGTGCTAAAGCGAAGAGGATAAAGCGAAGAGAGCCAGTTTGGTCTCTAGTGGTTAAGGCACCAGGCTAGAAAACAGGAGTCTGTGAGCTCTAGTCCCGCCCTAGGCATGAAAGCCGGCTGGGCACCTTGGGCCAGTCACTCTCTCTCAGCCCAGCTCACCTCACAGGGTTGTTGTTGTGGGGCAAATAGGAGGAGGAAGGAGTATTAGGTATGTTCGCTGCCTTGAGTTATTTATAAAAATAATAAAGGCGGGATAGAAAATAAATAAACAAACAAACAAATAAATATGTTGGTTGCAAGGCAGATTTAAATCTTCACTCTTCTGAAGAAAATTATCCACAAATCCTTTGATGGGAAAATACATAATATTTCCAATGTAATGTCCATATTTATGTGCTGCCTTGTTAAAACGCCTCACCCTTTATGACTAATTTCCTTACCCACAGACTTTCTAGCTTGCTTTTATCTGAACTACAGCATTGTGTCACTGTCTTTTCCCCCCATAACAGGAATGCTTTCAAAGTCACCATACGGTTGCCATGTTTTCTTCTGGCTCCGCTCCTGTACCTTTAAAACTGTCTTGCCTGAGAAAGTAAACAAGTTTCCATGAGGTAGGAAACCTGTTTGAAAAATTAATCTGAAAAGATTTTCCTGCTGGATTTCTGTAGCGTTCTTGCTGCTCAAGGAGAGGGGGAGGGCAAGGAATTAGGTGAAAATTGTAACACTCATTCATATGCATGCTTACTCAGAAGCCGCTCCTACTGAATTCAGTAGGATTTCCTGAGGACTAATCTGACCCAGGATAGCAACTTTCATGAGGGTGCAATTCTCTATTACTGTAGTCCAACCAAAAGCAATAGGACTTGCTGCTGAATAAACACAGGACAATGAAAAAAAAATGCATTTCTTTCTTGAGACATGCCTGCAGTCAAATAGTGGAATATAAAAACCCTCCCCGCAGGCACCCCTCTCTACTATTATGGGTAACTGGTTTATTTCTTTCAGCTACTTGCTAAGTAGCTGACTTAGGCTTATGCAGGTGCATATGCTAGAAGTATATTCACACATTAAGCCCAATGTCTAGGAAAGTTAGTTTCTAAAGCTCTTTATACAGAATGAGGCTTGCAAATGCCAACAAGACATTCAAAATAGGATCATTTCTTCTCCCTTCTTGGAAACAATCATGTAAGTGTCTGAGTGCTCAAGCACATGAAAGAACGTGGTTGCCTCTTTTGATATCTCTCTCTCTCTATCTCTCTCTCTCTCCCCCCCCCACCGTGGAGCCCTTCCTCTTGGAAGGCAGAAACTTCTTTTGAAAATAAATGGCACCCTTTCCAATGTGTTCAGATATTTCCTGGGTGCCTCAATTATCCCTCGAAAAGGTTGCTTGATACTTAATTCACTTGAGGTATCACAATAATATTTTAGAGAGCAAACCTTATTTCTGCAGCACCGACTTTATGAGTTTCTCTGTGGCAGAATGCAATTCCATTGATGAGAACAGGCATGGGGAAGAGAGGAACCAAATATTGGCCAGAAAAGGGGAACGGCACTTCGCTTAGAGTTTCTTCACATCAATAACCATACCTGTGATCGCATGCTGGACTCACAGGTGTCGCATGCTGGACTCACAGGACTCACAGGTGTCAGTGCTGGTAGGAAGAAAAAAAGGTGTACAGCACTCTGCTCCTATACCGAATTTTCCAGAAATGCAATCCCTAAGCTCAACAGCCTGCACCCTCAAGTAAGCAAATAATCAGACAACCGGAGCCTCGTACCTGTACTTCCAGCTTGCCTATAAAGATTCTTTAAAGTTGTTCCAGAACAACTCCAACTAAAAAAAGCAACTGGCAGAAATGTGAAATACTGACTCGAATCATTACTGAACTGTTTTTATCTTAGTTTCCTTAAAGCAAAACAAAAAGATGCTTAGGCACAACATTAGCATGCTGTTGTCATGAGCCTGTACGGGTTGCGATCTTGCACAAGGTTAGGTGCTTTAAAGATAATTAGGTTATTTAGATTTAAGTATAGAGAAATGCAGGCGTCCTCTTTTCCCACTGCCTAAATACTAAAAAATACTAAAAAAAAAGATAATCATACACAAAAATACAGAGACAGGAAAAATGTAGGCATACTCCTTAATGTTTAATATAAAAAATAATCCTAATCTAGCATCTTTGCAAACAGTTGCAGCAAACATGCTACTACAACCAGTTAACATGCACAAATGATCAAAGAATACGAGAAACTAAATTATATTGTTCAAACAAGCCATTACTCAATGTGCAATTTGGACCGCCGGTAGACAAATCACAGACCATTTTAGATAAATCACTGAAGGAAGCCATGTCATATGTACGTTTATGCACATGAACTTTAGGAAGTAATATACCTTCCTAAAACCACGTAAGAGATTCTATATGACCAATAAGTCATGGCTCTGCTGAGGGAAATGTATTGTGTCTTTTTGTAAGAACACTTTTACAATACTGGATTCACATCATATGAACCTCTCTACCATGGCACCTGAATGGGCTGTATTAAAGAATATGCTCCAGTAAAGCTACGTATATGACCTGATTATTTAATAAAAAGAATCAATGATAAACGGCAGCGACAAATTATTTGGGAAGTCCTGTATTAAAACTACTTTCAGCAAAAGATATAAAACACTATTTTTACTCCTGCATTTCAAAGTTTTCACTTTAAATACAATTTATCCTCAAAAGAAAACGGCCAGCCATGAAGCGTATGGCTGGAACCATGATTGATATTGCTGGAGCAAACTGTGGCCTGAAATACCTTGTTCTCAAATGCCCTGCAAAAACAGGTCGTTATGGTGAGGCGGAGAAATTTGGCTCGCGTTATAACAAGAGCGACTGTTATGCCAGTGCTGCTTTTGTAGTTGTATTGGTTCTACAAATATCTATTAACATTTTATTGCAGAAGCCATTCTCAGTCCGTTTGGGGGGAAAATTTTACTCTCCCTTTACTCTCCCTGGTTAAATCAACAGGTATTTAGACTTTTGCCATCGCACCTCTAGAATCCTCCAATTCTTCTACAGGACTAATAGCCCTAGGTTTTTAATTTTGCCTTCCTGGAAGTTTAGGCTTCGTGACCATGAAATATTACAATATTCCCCGCAGAGAATAACTCATCTATTTGCACTTGCCTCATGTAATAGAGTCAAGTTTTATCCTTTTTCTTTCTCCCTCTCTTCATTTGCGAGAAACAAATGAGGCTGTTTATATTTAGTAGTAGAATTAATGCCCACAATTCAGTTTCTATGCAAAAATAGTGATCTGGGCATTTGCCCTCATATACACATATTTCTATATGTCCTCACACACATCCACACACCTTTTAATGTATAGTCTAATGATATATAGAAATCTATAGAGTAGTATGGAGCTCATATGCATTTTCGATGCCAGTGTCTCTGTCTTTAGGACTTTTATTATTTTTAATGATCCAATCCAGTGTTTTAGGAGTAAACCCCATTTAACTAAAATAAAATTATTTCTGAATAGACAGACAGAACACTGCACTCCTAATTAAATAATACAGAGTTCCCCCTGTCTCCTTAGATCTAAAAGTTCCAAGAAACTATATTCCATGTAAGATTTATTTTAAGAGAAATACAGGATAGCACTTCACCACAGAAAGAATGTAAAACTTAACAACGATAGTTATTGTACAAAGTCTTCTATAGCTCAAAGAAAAAAAGATCTAGTATCAAAAAAAGAAGAAGAAAAATGGTTAAACGTACAATCCTATATATACAATAAGATGTTAAACTTCACTGAATCCAGGCAGGTTTCATTCCAGGGATGACACCACCATCATGGTTAAAGATTTGATTATCAGATCATAATTATTAATTGGTAAAGGGGAAAAAAACCTTTGATAAACCTACTTTAGGCCTTTAAAAAGCCACTGGTCTTAATACCTAATGCAAATTACTGCTCTGCTTTCTTCCAGAATAAAGGGAATATTAACTGAAGAGCAATCAATAGATTCAAAGTTATTCTGCTATCACTAACTTCCCCTGGTTTGTTCAGCTTCTGGTTCACAAAAGAAGAGGAAGAAAAAGAAAAGAGAATGCTGGCTACTCCCAGTTAAATGTTATTATTTGTTCCTATTGCTTTGCTCATTAATGATGGGGGGGGGGGGCTGGCAAATACGCTGATGCCCTGATGAAATGGTTCATTGTGCCTCTTGACAGTAAAAATGCTCCATTACTTCACAAAATGCCCAGATACACATTTTCTCCCATTAATAAATCATTATGAAATTCTAGTTAATTAAAAAAGCATGTCAATATACCTACCACTTTTTTGAAGTTAAATACAAAGAAAATGTTTTCTTTTGTTTGTTTTTAGTTGTCATTGTTTTATAATAAGCCTGCATTTTAATTGCATATATAATTAATTGAAGGCAAAGCAACAGATTTTCCTTTTTATCTGATCTAGTAACACTAGATTAGACGAGTGGATTAAAAACAACTTGCAAGAGAGTTTCCTCGTACAGCTATCATGCTGGTTTTGTATCATTAAAATGGCTCCTAAACAAGCAGATTAGCTGATTAATTGATGATTAAGACTGCAGGAAGATCAGTCATTACATGGAGAAACTCCTTGCATGCACACACAGAGCTAACTAATTGACAGCTACACATGAATTGGAACAACCAGCCTCCAAAAGCATTATTGTAAAAGCAGATATAAACACTTGCCGCAGCCACCCTGTCCCCCCAATCCCACACTCCCTCCGCAACATGTTTCAGACACAAGTATTAACTGCTTCCTTAAGTTCAAGTTGGGCCATCTAGAATTCTAGATGGTTACACGTGCGTGCGGGTGGGTGGAAGGGAGATACTTCCAAGCAGTAAGTATGACTGTAAAAGTCAGCATCCAAAAATAAAGATAACGTCGCTGTTTCTGCACAAAGTTCATAGAATATATTCTGTCATCCATGTACCCTGGAAAATATTGGTAAATTGAGCTTTCATACCAAAGGTCTGCTCTTTGAAAGGACTTGGAGAAAAGTTCCTTGGTTGTATTGATCTGGTGACTGAGGGACCACAGCTACCGTTTTATGTCCTGCTAGGTCTGCATGAGCAGTCCTGAAGCCATGGCTTATTATCCAGAAGTAAACACCAATTTGTCTGCTATAAAACTGATACAAATCCCACTCTTAGCCCAATGCAGCTCTATTGTAATATAATCGCTTTGGTGGAGGGTGGAGAAGGGGGAGGAGTGATGACAGTTCACAGAAGATTACAGAGCAGTCACTTCTTGTCCCAAAAGATCGTACAATAAGTTATCCTACCGCACCGAGTATGAAGCAGGCATGATTCACCAATAAATATAAATATCAAGAACTTCCTATTAGACTTTTGTACAACTCAACAATTGAGATTACAACAGCCCTTATTTCCCTGTTACCATAAAGGAATGCATCTATTTCAAGGAACTTTTCAACATTTTTTTTAAAAAATCTGTCTAGCAAAGAAAACTGAGAACTCCTCTGGAAGTTCACGTCCAGTATAGTTTTAAAAATAATTTTATGTCCGGAGTTATAGCAATAACAAAGGCATTCCTGATCTGAATGATCTGTAATGATGCTTCCTACCTATAGTAAGAATTCCCTTGTGCATATGTCAGTGAGAAACTATACAAAGGTGTCTTTAGCAGGCTGTCTGATATGGTACAAAGCAGTGACAACATTCCCTGGCAAGCTCAACTGACTAGAGAAGATTTATCAGAGGTCAGAAATCTATCTAAACCTTGCAATCCCCACCTGGAAAGCAACTTAAAGGTGATTTCTGATTTCATTAAAAACAATACAGACACACAGAAAAAGAAATCTGAGCCATTAACACTAAAATAACAGATGTAATGAAGCTTTACTCTGAAAATATAATGGGGGATAGCAGATACATCTTTATCTTAAGAAGCTCAAAATGTAAAAAGAGGATGTGCTGGCTGTATTTTAAGGAAAAAAATAGAAATCCTATTTCCCACAGCTTTCCCCGGGCTTGGATGCATTTTTTTTTTAGCCAAGGGGAGGGGGAACATTTTAAGGCAGCTTTCCCAACTTTTTTTCCACAATATATTGTGACAAGTGGCTGCTTGATAGATGTTCTCCTTGATAAACGACTTGTTCAAAAGAGACACAGTAGCTTTCATTTCCTGACCAGAACACACTTTTAATTTGCACCAGCAGAATTGCTGGAGTGTGACTGGCTCCCAATTCTGGGTGTTTTGCCTCTGACAGGCCCCCTCCCTCCACGAAACAAAAATAATCATGAGACACATCTGCAGACAATGATCACTGCCACACATTTGGTTGGGTTGTTATAATCCAGAGGCAGAAGTGATTACATTTGTTAGCTCTCATGGACTCCCTTCTTCCCACCCCCAGACGGGTGCAATTTCTAAACCACTCTGCAAGTTAAGATATTCTACTAGGAAACTGAGAAGTAGGGATGTGGATGGGGTGAAGAGCACGGGTACACGGCTGGGGAAGAAGTAGTACACATGTGCTGTACAATATACAAAACGGGGGAGCCCAGTCGTGATTACTATCTATTACTACTATTAGAATCATCTTCCTCATCCTCCTTCTCCAGGAACTGCATTTAAACAGTGGCAACAATTCACCCCATCCAATTTCAGCTCTCAGCATACTATCCAATTCCCGATTTAAAATTTATAAATGTAATACCCTCATCACAAGCAGCAGGTCCAATCTGCTGTGAATATATATTACAGCTTTAACATCACAGAGGGAAATCTCCCATCTGGCAATCACATTCTCTCCAACAGCTCTAGGAAAGGGGATGGAGAGAGAGAGAGAGAGAGAGAGCTGTGTCTTTCTGCTCTCCCCTCACTCCACCCCCCCCCATTTAAAATCTCTCAGGGCTGAATATTTGCATCTAAAATAAACACTGCTGTATTGATCACCTCAAAGTCAACAAGTTCCAAACAACGATAGATAGATAGATAGATAGATAGATGATAGATAGATAGATAGATAGATAGATAGATAGATAGATAGATCACATCATACACACACATTCATTTCCATTGTGATAGCAGTTCTGTTTTACCCTCTTAGAAATATACAGAAACCTTCAGCCTTATGGGCACAGCCCACTGGCCAACTATTCCTAAGCTGGATGTAGGGTTCAGGGTTGTGCTGTTATGAAAAATCAATGGCCAACCCCGTTCCCGCTCCAGCCAACAGCCCTACCTTTGCCCATGAGTTTCTACCCTGCTCCTTATTTGTTTCTGCTATGGGTTATTAAAAAGCAGATATATTCTTGGCCTTTCCCCCTTCGCACAAATTCCCAAACTTATATACAAAATACTAATCTGCTGGTATGGTTCCCTGGGCTTCTACCCATGGACAGGTATATTCAAATCCTCCCTGTTTCATCAGGCATGCCTACCATCATTCTTTTAAAAAAAACAAAACAAAACATAGACTATCTCCTCTTAGAATAATTGTTGGAGTCTCCTATAACATCTGATGGTTGTTCCATTGCACAGCACAGCAATGACAAGCCGCCAGATAGAAAAGAGGATAGAAAATATACAGGCCGTTATTAAACTGGAAGATGGGGGGGGGGGTTTGCAGGAAACAGAGAGAAGCATTTATTAGAGGATCCCTAGAAAGCATTTTATTATCCCGTTAAAATCCATTGAAAAAATGGAAAAGGGGGAGACCTCTATTGAAAATAATCAATAACTATACTTGAAAAATAAACAGGAAACCGTAGCGGTGTGGGAAGGCTTAGCTGTGTGCTTGGTTCCCCCCCCCCCTCCTTTTACAGTGAGCAAGTTGACTAATTTACATCCTATTTGAGTGTACACAGCGCACTGCTAGTAACATGCAACTTTAGGTTTATGACAGAACAAAAGTAACAGTACGTTCAAAGCAGAAAATTAGAAACAATAAGACAGTGCACACCCATGTATCCACACACATCTTATTTATACACATAAAGCTTTATCATTAACCTTGTTATAGTGATCTTCAGCCACATGCAAAGTCCTCTGAGATGTTCATCATGCTCTTTTAAAAACAAAAGGAACATTGTCCATAGTACAACAACAACAACAACAAAAGTAAACGAAATTCCCAAACAGACCTACCATAAACACTGGTGCTGCTGATCATTTCTTGCTGGCAGCACAAAAAAGCTGAATTGGAATTTTTTCCCCCCTTCTTCTCACAAGCAGGAATTCCAAAGGTTGCTTTTCATGAATGCCACTTTTCCTCTCAGCTATCAAATGTCACTGCCGTGAAACGTGGGCCTTTTCGTCAGGTATTCATTTAACCTACATGCATATAATTAAGAGGGAAAGCAACATCAACAAAAAGGGAATCTCAGATCAGAGGAGAAGAAAGAAAGGGGGGGGGGAGAGAGAGCACATGACCAGCAATACAAGTCTATGTCAATTTCACTCACTCCCATTGAAACTAACAAGAGCTCCAGGGAAGATAGTAATAGGATCAGTGGGTTGTATATACCAGTAAATTATACATCTTCCTCTCAGTTCAAAGCCAACAATACGCCCACCGTGCCACCCCCCACCCCCTATGATGAGGTGCTTAAATTTTTCTGCATCAGCTTCTCAGATATATTCACACACCCCTCACCCTCAACTTTCCCCATCCTTATTTGCACGGATTTGCTTAAAAGTTAGTTCCCCCAATTGCACTTAAGCCGCACACGTTACTGCTTCGCCTAGAACTTGAGAAATAAATAGAGCCGCTTCAGTGAAAGTGGATTAATAGGGGGGAGTGTAATCAATCTCTCAATCCCGAATTCTTACTCTCCGCACTATTGTTAGCAACGATCGGGGAAAGAAAAGCCATCGCTGCGATTGTATCGCTTTACTTTCCACGTCGCGCTTAAAACAAGGGGGAAGAGAACTCAAGAGAATAAACCCAGACTTGGCGATTTCCTATATCGAAGCATCCATTTCATTATAAAGCTGGGGAATTTAGAGCGTACGCGCCCGCTCGGGATACATTTAAAATTGTATAAAATTTTAAAGAGAGCAGGCGGAGAAAAAGAAGCGGGGAGAGAAAGAGAAACGAGTCACCGAAGATCTTACCTGGAGGTTCGGGCACAATCGATTCTTTCGGCGCGCTGATGAATTGGGGCTCGGGTTAAGCGAAGGTGCCTATGATTTGAAATCATTCCAAGTTTTTGAAGGGAAGACTGACTGCAGCCTCTGCCATGTTGGAATTTCAAACCCAAAACAGCTGCTTTGCAAAGAGCCACCATGCCAGCAGCTGAACGCCTGCGCAGAGCGCCGCCGAGCCAAATTCAAATCACTTTCACACTAAGAGCCAAAGATCAGTTTGCAAAAAAAAAAAAGGGGGGTGGGGGAGAAAAAGAGAGATAGAGAGGGACGCACCAGATTCAGGAGCAAGAGGCTCTCAATGGCCGCGCTGCCGCTGTTGCCTCCGCCACCACCGCCGCCGCACAAGGCCCCTGGCTGCACAGGTCAGGTTACATAGTAGGGGCTGTCGCTTGCAAGGAAACATGCAAACACCGCCTGGAGGTGGCCGGGAGGTCATGGTAGAGCAGCCAGGAAGCTGGCCCTCCCCTTCTGCGGCTCCAGGAGGGCAACCGGGAACTGAGGGAGTCGGGATCCCCGCTCCCAGCTTCGCCTCCGGCTCCCGCAGCAACAGAGAGACTTCTCGGAGCTCTGGCAGCTTCCCTGCCGCCGGGGAAGCTCCATATCCCCAGTCCCATCCCCCCTCCCGCGCCAGAGAAGCACAAGCGGCAGTGAGCGAGCCAGCGAGCGCCTCTGGCTTCCCCTCCCCCTTTGCAAGAAGCGGCAGCGGCAGCGGCGCCTTTGCTCCAGCCCCTACCGCGTCTCGGAGGCACGGACGTCTCTGCACATCCCGCTCTCTCGTAGACTCACTTCAAGAGACTTTGGGAGGCCGGGATGAGCTGCACCGGGACTACAAGGAAAAGAGAGCGAGCGCGAACTTGAGAGGCGGCGTGCAGCCCGATCCTGGCAGTTGCACGCCGGTGTGCGCGGAAGGAGAATCACAAGGTCTCGACTCCTTCCAGGGGGGGCTTTCGGCCCAGGTAAGGGAGCGTGTGGCGAAGGGGATCGCAGCCTGGACGTGGGCTACTGAGCAGTAGGGAGGACGAGGCGAAGTGTAAATAAATCTATTCGAACTGCTTGATTTTTCGGCTACGTTTCATTTGTGCGCGCCATATATATTTTTTTCTTGTCCCGGCGCTCAGTTTCTGAACACGGATTGACTTCTGACGGCACCGTCCTAAACGCATTACCCCCCCCCCGCCGTTCCTTTAAAAAAAAAACCTATTCCCCCTCTAAACATAAAAAGTTGCATTCTTCCTTAGAACCGAGCCTTAGGAATTCACTCCGGCTTTATTTTTATGCAACCGTGCCTATATCCCTCCCATCAAACTCTCTTAAACGATCCTCTTTAGAACTTGCTACAGGTTTCCTTGCCAATTCTAGGGAAAACCCCTTGTGGCATCTAAAGATTAGCATTAATTATGGCACGCGCTTTCAAGGAACTTCACCGGATCCACAAATTATCCTAAATTACAGGTGTATATAGTGGTTGGAGTGTTAATTGCTACTGTCTGTATTTCATTTTCCTTCTGATCTCACTATTCGCATTTCCCATCCCAAGCCATATATGTATATTTTGACCTGTAACTCAGGATGACATTTCAGGCATGTGAGGAACTTTGAAACACAAAAGCTTATGCCATAATAAATTGTTTAGTCTTCCAGATATCTTCAAGATAGACCTCCCTGAAACATGAACCCTGATGGGTGTTGTAGATCTTCTCCAGGACATGAAACCACTTGGAAGAACTCAGTATGTGAGAAGGTGAAGCCCAAACCCATTTACCAAACAGCAGGTCCCATTCTGCATTTTAAGTACATCTTAGTAAATATTTGTGGGTTTATGGTGTGATTCCGCCCTCTTAAAAAGAATTATTTGAAAGTAAATCCAAGTCATTTTAGCAAGACTTGCATCTCAGTAAACATCCAAAGCTTTGGGCTGTACCTCATGTTACCTGCTGGCTGAGTTTGCACATCACAAAAGCCACAGATTGTTTTAACCACAACATGCTCATCCATTATCCGTGGTTTGCAAACACAGCGGCTGGTTCCACACAAAGCTAAACAAATCATATTGTGGCACAATGTATGAACCTGGCAATTGTGCCCTTAGCATCACTATTTCTATCTTTAAAATGGAATCTATCTTAGAATCAAATTAAATAGTATTCTCTCATTTTGTGTAAGTAAATATTAATCCGTAGATTGAGCATTGACATGAACATTAATTAGCATGGCTCTAACCATTAGAATGGCTTCCTGCACATTGCTCACTGATTATAGAACTGGGAACAGTTTGGTCTAGTGGTTAAGGCAATGGGCTAGAAACCAGGAGACTGAGAGTTCTAGTCCCGCCTGAGGCATGAAAGCTGGCTGGGTGACCTTGGGCCAGTCACTCTCTCTCAGCCCAACTCACCTCACAGGGTTGTTGTTGTGGGGAAAATAGGAGGAGGAAGGAATATTAGGTATGTTCGCTGCCTTGAGTTATTTATGAAAATAATAAAGGGATAGAAAACAAACAAACATTCCCAGCAGTTTTAAGGGTTAAGTGTTTGGGAACAACTAAGGACTCTGCCTCAACTTTGTTAGAGTAACATGATATGATGCGATATCCTTTGCAATGCAGGCAGTGATTCATAGCCTCATGAATAGCTGCCACTGTAATTTTACTACATTTGAGATGTAAAGATACATAAATTAATACCATTGACAGATTTAAAAATCTGAGCAATTATCATGCAGAAGATAAATAGCCATAACCGTGTGCTTTCCAAATGTTAAAATACTAATTCCCATCAGCCCATCCATCCAGTATGGTTGACAACAAAGGATCTTGGGAACTGTAGTTGTTATTTCCAGAGTCATTGGATTGCCTACTTCACTGTTTCTCCAAGCTAGGCAATTCCAGATGCATGGAGCAGTATGACTGTTGCTGAGATCAGGTAGTTGAAGTCTACTCACCTAGGAGTTACCATGCTTGGAAGGCACTGGTCTCGACTCCTCGTGCTGAAATAAGCTTGCAGCCAAATTTGATCAATAGTTGTTGAACAGAAGAAGCCTTTCTCTGAGTTCGGTGAAATTTTCTCCCAGATGTACAGCCTGGGACTCATCACACACACTTATTGGATAAGCCCATTGATGCATGTAATACTCAGAGGGGTCTGGATATTTACCTCTCTATCAATAAACTTGATCCTTTCCAGAAGTTTCTCTTTCATTACAATCTCTGAATGTAATATCCAGTTCATGGTAGTCTTTAGCACATAGCTTTCCAAACTGTGTGTCGCAACACTTTAGTGTGTCGCAACACACAGTTTAGTGTGTCGCAAAGCTGCGGCACGGGGGCGTGCACGGCGGTGGCAGTGTGCATGGCGGCAGCGGCATGCCATCAGCGCTTCCGCGTTTTAGTGAGGCCGCTGCCGCCGTGCACTGCCGCCACCGCGCGTGCCCCCGCGCCACCACCGCTGCCGCCGTTGGTGTATCACCAATGGCGGCACTTTGGAAAGCACTGCTTTAGCATAAAGTATAAAATTTTATTGAATGGTTCTGTTTGAATGACACTGAACCACAAACTAGTCAATCACATTTTAGTTTGTGTATTCTGTTTAGTTTGAAGAGGCAACCAGATCCGGGCTGCAAAAATATGCAAGGCCAATAGATGGCAGTAATTCATTGTTTAGAATTTTCTGAAACTCTGTGGGGCCTTCTAGTGGGTGTGCAGAGCTTCACAGCCTGGATCAACTCTACCTGCTGCCCTCCATCTAAAAATGACTACTTTCCAGCACTTGGTCATTAAAGCAGGCTTAGATGGTACAGCATCAATGGAAAATACTGTAAAACCTTCTTGTTAGCCATGCACGTGTATGCATATGGAGCATGTAAAGCAGAGAAACTCCAGGGAACTGCATCAGAAGCTGCAGACCCAAAATGGGGTAGCTTTACTTGCTCCAGCAACTGCCAGCATGCAGATCCCCAAACACACCTGCCCACAGCCAAAGTGTTTACCACATCTGCTACACAGAGCATTGATTTCCCCAGATATAAATTGTAATATTTTGGGTTGAAAAAAAAGGGTGGGGGAGAATTAGTACAATGACTCTATAAAAAGAGTTTTTAATCATGGAGTAGGTGTGTTTAAATTGCACACACAATCCATATTCAGTTCTATCTGTGTAATCATCTTTAAGACTTTGTTTTTCCAAATTAAACTTGAAAAGACTATGCTGCCTGAAAATACATTTCTGGAAAATGTCTTTTATCAGCTATAATCAGGTTTCCAAGCTTTGCTACTGATACATGATTTTATTTTAAATACTTCTGGTGCCTTTTAGAGAGCTCTGCTGTCCTTCTGTGGCAGTCGTTCCCAACCTGGCACCTTCTTGAAATGTTGGGAATACAATTCCCATGTTTTCTGGGAATTCTGGAAGATAAAGATCCAGAATTTAGAATCAGACTATAAAGAATAGGGAAGACCCACAGATCAGTTAGATATGAGCTCACTAATATTCCTAAGGAATATGCAGTGGAGGTGAAAAATAGATTTAAGGGACTAGATTTAGTAGATAGGGTCCCGGAAGAACTATGGACAGAAGTTCGCAACATTGTTCAGGAGGCGGCAACAAAAAACATCCCAAAGAAAAAGAAAACCAAGAAGGCAAGATGGCTGTCTGCTGAGACACTGGAAGTAGCCCAAGAAAGAAGGAAAGCAAAAGGCAACAGTGATAGGGGGAGATATGCCCAATTAAATGCAAAATTCCAGAGGTTAGCCAGAAGAGATAAGGAATTATTTTTAAACAAGCAATGTGCGGAAGTGGAAGAAGACAATAGAATAGGAAGGACAAGAGACCTCTTCCAGAAAATTAGAAACATTGGAGGTAAATTCCAGGCAAAAATGGGTATGATCAAAAACAAAGATGGTAAGGACCTAACAGAAGCAGAAGAGATCAAGAAAAGGTGGCAAGAATATACAGAAGATCTGTATAGGAAGGATAATAATATTGCAGATAGCTTTGACGGTGTGGTCAGTGAGTTAGAGCCAGACATCCTGAAGAGTGAGGTTGAATGGGCCTTAAGAAGCATTGCTAATAACAAGGCAGCAGGAGACGACGGTATCCCAGCTGAACTGTTTAAAATCTTGCAAGATGATGCTGTCAAGGTGATGCATGCCATATGCCAGCAAATTTGGAAAGCACAAGAATGGCCATCAGATTGGAAAAAATCAACTTATATCCCCATACCAAAAAAGGGAAGCACTAAAGAATGTTCAAACTATCGAACAGTGGCACTTATTTCACATGCCAGTAAGGTAATGCTCAAGATCTTACAAGGTAGACTCCAGCAATTCATGGAGCGAGAATTGCCAGATGTACAAGCTGGGTTTAGAAAAGGCAGAGGAACTAGAGACCAAATTGCCAATATCTGCTAGATAATGGAGAAAGCCAGGGAGTTTCAGAAAAACATCTATTTTTGTTTTATTTTATTTTATTTTATATTTTTATTTTATTTTATTTTATATTTTTATTTTATTTTATTTTGTTCTATTTTAGACTATTCTAAAGCCTTTGACTGTGTGGATCATAACAAATTGTGGCAAGTTCTTGGTGGTATAGGGATACCAATTCATCTTGTCTGCCTCCTGAGGAATCTGTATAACGACCAAGTAGCAATGGTAAGAACAGAGCACGGAGCAACGGACTGGTTTAAGATTGGGAAAGGAGTACGGCAGGGCTGTATACTCTCACCCTACCTATTCAACCTGTACGCAGAACACATCATGCGACGTGCTGGGCTTGAGGAATCCAAGGCTGGAGTTAAAATTGCTGGAAGAAACATTAACAATCTCAGATATGCAGATGATACCACTTTGATGGCTGAAAGTGAGGAGGAGTTGAGGAGCCTTATGACGAAGGTGAAAGAAGAAAGTTCAAATGCTGGGTTGCAGTTAAACCTCAAAAAAACCAAGATTATGGCAACCAGCTTGATTGATAACTGGCAAATAGAGGGATCGAAATAGAGTTGAGGAGCCTTATGACGAAGGTGAAAGAAGAAAGTTCAAAAGCTGGGTTGCAGTTAAACCTCAAAAAAACCAAGATTATGGCAACCAGCTTGATTGATAACTGGCAAATAGAGGGAGAAAAAGTGGAGGCAGTGACAGACTTTGTATTTCTAGGCGCAAAGATTACTGCAGATGCTGACTGCAGCCAGGAAATCAGAAGACGTCTACTTCTTGGGAGGAGAGCAATGGCAAATCTTGATAAAATAGTTAAGAGCAGAGACATCACACTGACAACAAAGGTCCGCATAGTTAAAGCAATGGTATTCCCTGTAGTAACCTATGGCTGTGAGAGCTGGACCATAAGGAAGGCTGAGCGAAGGAAGATAGATGCTTTTGAACTGTGGTGTTGGAGGAAAATTCTGAGAGTGCCTTGGACTGCAAGAAGATCAAACCAGTCCATACTCCAGGAAATAAAGCCAGACTGCTCACTTGAGGGAATGATATGAAAGGCAAAACTGAAGTACTTTGGCCACATAATGAGAAGACAGGATACCCTGGAGAAGAAGCTGATGCTAGGGAAAGTGGAAGGCAAAAGGAAGAGGGGCCGACCAAGGGCAAGATGGATGGATGATATTCTGGAGGTGACAGACTTAACCATGGGGGAGCTGGGGATGGTGACGGCCGACAGGAAGCTCTGGCGTGGGCTGGTCCATGAAGTCACGAAGAGTCGGAAGCGACTGAACGAATAAACAACAACAAAGATCCAGCACATCTTGAAAGTGTTAGGTTGGGGAGGCTGTTCTAGAAGGATAATGATCCTAGTCCAGGAGTTTTAAGGCCTTGTTATGCCTCAGAACACTAAATACATGCTGCTTTTTTGAACACTTCCTCTACGAGAAAGTCAGTGTTGTAACTTCTGAAGTACTGATCGTCTTCTGGGAGGGGCCAAAGGTGGGAAGATCGAATTTAGCATCTGGAATTAATGTTTCATGGCCTGGAGTCTACAGACTTCACAGATCAGCTCCTTCTTCATTGGAGCGTAGTTTAGGAAGTGGTCATCAACAAGGAGGATGGCCTTTATTACTATGGTTTCACGGTTATATAATGATATCCCTCCTAGCCATTGGGAAAGATGACTGGAGAGAGTTCCATTCAGTCATGGCATTTCATTTATGAAATGCCCTCAATGAGGTTTGCCTGATGTCAACTTGGAAATCAGTTGGCATCCCACAAAGATCTTTTCATTCACTCAGCTATTTCAGTGTAGAATCCTGAATATAGCATCTTAGAGCATTGTTCAACCTGTGGGTTTTGTTGTTTTAACCCTGTGGGAATTTATATGTTATTAATTTATTGCATGCCAGACTGGGAAATCTTCAATAGCTGGAAGAGACCTCTGTGTACAGATGCTTCTTCTAACAATTACCCATGCCAAGTGAAGCTGTAAGGTACTTCACTGAGGCAAATCAAAGCCACTTTGCACAGGCCTTTTATGTCTGTAGCTTCCGGATGCTTTAGAGCATCTTTACATGTACTGGGACTATAGCTTTCAAAATTCCTCTCTTGGCTGGGGTATTCTGGGGACTGTAGCCTAAAGCCACCAAGAGATCAGCAGGTTGGGAGAAAGGGCTGTAGAGAGCTGGGTGATCCTGGGATCCATCAAGTCTCTGAAGCAGGCACAGCCTCTTACTAACTGAGCACCTTTGCCCCATCCGATTCTGCTGGGCAGTGATCCAGGGCTCTGCCACTGAATATGGTGTACCAAGATACTATACTTGCAATTTTAATGCTGTTATTTTTGTATATGGATGCCATTTTAGTTTATTATAGATTAATGTCTGAGTTGCTAGCACCAGTCGACAAGGGATAAAATGCATCCATTTCTTCTTTCCCCATCCTCCACAGGATCCACCTTATTGGTCTTGGCAGTACTTTCGTTCTGTTAGATGATCCACATGAAGGGCAGAAGATGTAGAGAAGTACTAGAGGTTATGAATCCCCATGTGCTCTTCTGTGCAGGAAGAGCAGAAGGACAGATCTACAAAGCAGAAGCTATTTCCACACTAAATGGATCCATACTGAACCTTAAACATCTCTAAAGATCATTCTGATATTCTACAATATATAAGCTATATTCTGGTAGTAGTAATAGCAGTAGTAGTAGCATTCAAAGCTGCTCTGCAGGGCAATGGCTATGCTTTGAATTAGTCCAGGACAGATCTTACTTCAACTTACCCAATGAATGGCTAGATTTAAGCTGTCACTCCTCAGTACCAGGCCTCCTTAACTTGAGCAACTTGGGGAAATCAATATTGGCGATCTTAAAAGTTTTGCATAGTATAAGGTTCACAGCCTAATTGTATGCATATTTACTTAGAAGTAAGCCAAGTAAATTTATATCTAGGGCTAAAGCCTACTAGTATTATATAACGGGGCCCATTATATAATTGCATAATAATCCATTTTCCACTTTAAGTTCATATGTAAGGTAGAAACACCTCTCTTCCTGATTTATAGTAAAATATAAGAAATGATGGTAAAGCAAGAACTACATATAGGAAAAATAATTGTTCAACACAATTCCTTTCTGCTGTTACTCCCTAAATGGGAGGTATCACTTAGCAATCTTGCACATTGCCAATACAATACATTCTATAATAAATTTCATAAAATTACCATTTATTTTAAAGCTCATCATTTGTAATTCTATTTTCATAAGATCATTTGATGCGTGAGTCTTTTTCGTTTCAAAGACCTGCTAATTGTCTTCACAAAAGAATTTATTCAGGTCCTTGACCTTCACCTGATATAACTGCATCATATTATCAGAATTAAAGATGATTTAAGTGATATTCAGTCTTATCAAGGTGAGGGGGAAGGAGTCAAAGTGGTCCCTTCACAAACCATGAGCTCCAAATTTAGTGACAATTTCAGCCTCATTGCGATAAGCTTTGATAGGACATAATAGGAATGTGCAAAGTTTGAAGGGGATGTTTTGATTTGAAGGAGATTCAGTCAAACTGCACATTCAAATTGATTTGAGATGTTGGATCACATAAAGTGCTTTCAAGTAATTTCAGACCTATTCAAAGACTATTTGGAGATCTGATGGTCTTCCTGGTGTTCTCTGACTTGGCAGAGTCTTAGACGTTGTAGCTTTCCTTTAGTTCCCCGTTGGGGGAGATGGGCGGTTATATAAATTAAATAAATAAATAAATAAATAGTATATAGACAAAATTGAACAAGGTTGACTAGTATGATGAACTCCATGACACTGACATAAATAGCTGGCCAAATAGTTTTATCACCTCTGGAAATCTTGCCTATTGGAACAGCTGGACTGCTTGTGTGGCATTCTTCTGCAAGAATTTGTTTAGGTAGGTTCACATTGGAGATAGAAAAAACTATTCCACTGCTCTTTTTCATCTGATTTGCTCTTTCTTGTGTGATCCTTTACCTTTCTCCAAATCCATCATGATATTTGTCTGATCTATAGTATAGTTCCTATTAGTCTAGGTGTCCTGCCTGTCCTGGGTCTTCAGCAATTTCACTCCTCCTTTTCAGCCCCCCCCCCATTTTTTTTAGTATTGCTTGTCTGGTCTGTCTTGTACTGAGCATGTCTTCTTTACTGCATGCATGAGTCTGAGAGCTAAAGATATAATAGGCTGTTTCTTTATACGGTATTATATATGCAATGATAACCCATATACTCCTGCTTTTAAAAAAACATCATTCTTAAAAAAGGCTAAGTTTATCTATAAGCTCTGCCAACAAGTCTGCAAATCAATTTTTTTATTTTTATTTTTAAAATTGGAGTAGGGCAGTTTCTGCTTTGGTTCAGCACAACTTCTCCATAGGCTTTTTGGTGGGCAAGATGGACGTTGCTGTGATTTCTGTTCTTCATCCCTGCTATCTCTGCTTTCAAGAGAGGTGCAAGAGGAATATTTCAAATAAAGTACAGTATATTGCAGTGAAGCTCTTGAAGCTATCTGAAGCTATGCCCTTTATAAGGGTAATGTCCTTTATAAGGTCTATAATCTCTGCTATTTTGTAACTAGTCACCAAAAAAATATAGTGTACTATTTAATATATTGTCAGAAAGAACAATAATTGAAAATCAGAGCTTTGTTAATTCTGTGGAGCAGATTTACAGGAAAGATTATAAGACCTTGTGAAGAATATTTTTAACTGGGGACATTTTTGGTAGTGACTTTCAAGTTCTATATCTTTTCTCTAGAGGTCAGAGAAAAAAAAAGACTGGACAAGTAAAGAATCATTTATTTATTAAAAGTTTAATAAATAGTTTAATAAATATGTATTTATAACTATTTTAAACCATTCTGTGCTTGAGATGGAGGAAAGGTATATAACCAATGGTTACCATCTGAAAGAATGCCTCCCCTTATTGCATATTTGCCATGAATTTATATTGGTTCAGATCTTGAAAGGATGTAGTATTTAGCTAATAAATCCAAAAGTCACAATCCATCACTGGTGCACTAAAATTCAGCAGATGGCATCTGATGGCAGCTTTGCCTTATTGGAAAATTTTTCCACTTGTGTAAGTTAAGACTGTGTTGTTGTTTTTTCTCCTGTCTCTGCCTTCTGAGGATCTGCTTCTAAGGGCAGAGGTTTTTTCAGAATAGAATGGAATATGGATAAAATTCTATCATAGTGATGGAGATAACTATGGTAGTTTTCAACCCATTTATTTAACTGAGTTTAAGCATATTTAACTATTTGCTGTATCATGGGCAGAGAGTGCTTTAAACAAAAGTAAAGGGTCATCTCATCCGAAATTATAGATCTCCCTGTTCCACATAAAATATCCTAGCAAAAATACATCAGCTGGTTAGGATTCTGAGTATAAAACAGGTTTTCAGAGCATACTCTTTAATTCCCTTAAATCTGCATTATATTATGGAGTCTGTTGATGTTTGGAATTAATGTGCAAGTTATTAATCTCTCTAGCCCTGGATTTAAAATTAGACAAAGCAATAATTAGTTTGGCACCATCATTTTGCTATCCAGAGAGAAATATAGGTCATAAAACGCAAGAATCAATTACAACTTTCTTTCTTTCTTTCTTTCTTTCTTTCTTTCTTTCTTTCTTTCTTTCTTTCTTTCTTTCTTTCTTTCTTTCTTTCTTTCTTTCTTTCTTTCTTTCTTTCTTTCTTTCTTTCTTTCTTTCTTTCTTTCTTCATTGTTACTAGGAAGAGATACATCAATGCAGGAATTCAAAAATGAGTGATAACTAGGCAGAATAAACAGTGTTGGGAACCCTATGCAGACATGGCTCACTCAGTCCAGTTTTTTACAAATCCGGTTTGTTTTTGTTATTAACAGTTTGTTCTTTTCCAGCATAAATCTTAAAACAATCTAAATCCCATCCCCATCAATCAATCCCCATCAATGTTACATGTTCGGAGATTTAAGAAGGTAAAAAAATCAAAACACTTTCTCAGCAATTTATAGCTTATTCTTACACGTACAGCCAATAAACAATAATAATAATTGGGAAAATTCGAAGTAGAAAGCACCATATGTGCATGCTCACTCTGAAAACATTCTGGAACTTCAGTGGTACCATCAGCCTATGACTTTGGGGCAAGAGCCAAGAGCTCTATTCCACAGATGGAGGCCCTCCTTTTATCACATTTGAGAAGAAGTGACGTATTGTCACCACAAAAGTCCTGTCCTTAAGTCTAGAATCTAAAATTACTGAATAAAATTACTGAATAAAATAAAATAAAATACTGAATAAAATTACTGAATCACTCCCCCCCACTTTTTTTTATGACTCAGTTTTGCTTCTAGTTCAACCCAAGTGCAAGCCAGTTACTTCAAAAGTCTGGTCATATTGCTACAGGTAGGCTTTCTGCGTTTTTTAAATTTATTTATAAGCATAATGTGCTCTATGAAGCCTCCTTGGGAGGATACTGATGATCAACCCCTGGGGTTGCTTTTACAACAAGGATTTCTTCCCCTTTTTGTAAGTTTCTTGATCAGCTTTGACATTTGCCCATTCGTATATCTTTTTCTGTTGTTTCCAGAACATTTCAGGGCACAACAGTCCCACTAAGTTACACAAGTTAGGAAAATTTCTTTAATAAATAATAAATAAGTGGGACCGAGAAGCAGGGCCTTCTCCGTGGTGGCTCCCTCCCCGTGGAACGTCATCCCTGCAGAGATAAGACTGGCCCCCACCTTGATGCTCTTCCGAAAGGCCCTGAAGACATGGTTTTGCCAGTGGGCCTGGGGATCACAGATTGTTACGGAGCCCATCAAGTGGTTTGTTTGAATGTATTGTCACCAGGGGGTGGGAGTATAGTGGGTTTTGTATTTGGGGTTTTATTTCTGTAAGCCACCCAGAGTCACTGTGAGTGAGTTGGGCGGCCATATACATTTATTTAATAAGTAAATAAATAGGATCCATGAGATTCCCCCCCTGCTTTTCACCCTACTGCCAAGTTGCTGACTGATATACTGTAGAATTCAGTACCTGAAGGCACTCAAAACCATATTAGAATGTCTTAGCACTGATCAATTCACTGCTTATATCTCACTTCACTGATAGCTAAAAATCTTAACAAGAAACCTAGGGAATTCAAAAGAAAGGGAAGACAACAAATAAGGTGGGTGGACAAGATCAGGGAGATCACTGTTGTGACCTTGGAATAGTTACAGATTACTACTGGGGAAAGGTCGAGACATTTGCTCATACAGTCCTCAGTGGCTGGACCTGACTTAGCACCTATCTAACAAGAACACAGTTAAAAAACAGAATGTATTGTTCCTGAGTGCTGCTGCAATTGAATGGTGAAACAGATATGTTGATAAATGCGTATGAAATTTGTTCCTATATTACAGGCTTTGAGGGTGTGGAGAACCAGGATAGGAGACTGAGGCAAGCATAGAAAAATGCTTAATGTCTCCTTGTGTTGAAATCCCAATAGAATACTGCCCCCCCCCCCGGGTCCGGCTGTTCTTAGCCCTAGGGAAAATCTTCCACTGGGGCCAATATTGATATCATATATTGCAGTCCTTATTATGATTCAAATACAGGAGTAGCTTCTGAATTCTGACCTCCCTCCCCCTCCCCCCCCCCAAAAAAAAGTAGGTTGTATTCTGATAATGCAATCTTGAAAGCGCAGTTGGGGAGTTTAGAAGCACATCGACAGCCTAGGACTTTGGTATCTAAAGCTGCTACCCAGCTAGATGATTGCTGGCAGTTTTAATAATTCAAGCAGAGAAACTGGCCTTGTCAATCCCCTGTGCCTGATTTCCAGGTAAAATGGTGAGATTAGGTATTCATCGGTTATCAAAACTGGCCATATTTTCGTACGAAGTATAGCACTGCACACCAACTCCAATGGGCAAAATCTATCTGTTGTCTAATTGTCTCACATAAACTGCATAATGATACAAGGTATGTGTGGCTACTACACTATATACCACTACTCAAATACATATTTACAAAGAGGAAGAATAGGTAGAGAAGATAGATTCATTGCTACTGGAGGTGTGTGTCTGTATATGTGTGTGTGTGTGTGTATGTGTGTGTGTATATATAATTTCATAACGCCTTTAAAGCTGGGCTTTTTTTTGTAATAAACGCCACTGATACAAAGTTGCTAATGATAATTATAGAAGTGATGCTGATTTAGTCATTTCAAGAAAGCCATAGAGGCATAATTAGTGTCTGAATGGCCTCAATATTGCATTATTAGGAGGCGAGGGTGAAACTTGAAATGGGAACATCAAGGCTGATAGAAGAGAAAACATGAAATACATACATAATTCATTCCAAGATATTATGATAAAGGTTTATAACCAGAAACAATAATTTGCAGAAAGCATCTCGTGTATTAAGCTGACGGCTGCAGTCAATTGGTTAACCTGTTTAAGATCAAACAGCCTTCTCCACTATTCTCAGTGGTATCTTTGTAATAAAGTAACAGCAAACAGACAATGTTTGCTTCTGGTCAGTTTTAAAGAATGCTCAGTTTATCAGTCAAGACTTTAATCTCAAGCTTCACAGAGTACAAAAAGAACATTGATCCTACAGTGTTGTCCTCTAGGCCACAAGGCATGAGCATTTTTACATTCACTTGTCACAAGGAAAAAAAAAGAGAATTTAATAAATACTCTGAGTACAACAAATGTCAAAATAATTCTCCATGTCTCTCCCCATCTTTTCAGTATCCCCTAGATTCCTCCCTCCCTCCCTTCTGCTGATTCTGCTTCTGTTTCACCATCTTTCAGTTAGGAGTAGAGCTGAACAGCTATAAGGCAGGATGTTGTAACTGTGGACTCCTGTTATACCATCTCCCCCATTATTCTAGTGTCACTGTCATATTCCTGTTGAATGGGGCAAGATCCATATAGATCCACTTTGGGAGCCAAGAGTTCTCTCTTTGGTTGAGATGCAGCCTAACCAAAAAATGACACTTTCTTCAGGAAGATCAAAAAATGTTACCTGAGGCCCTTTGGTTCTGAGGTAACCGCACCTATGGGTGACCAGTGAGTGGAAGATGAGTCCTCCTTGCTGCCCCCCCCCATTATAAACAGGTTTCTCCCTCCACCCCAGCCCTCTGGGGGACCAGGAGAGGATGGAAGGGGAGACCCTCGTGCCCCTGCAGGTCTGGCTAAACACAGAAAGGAAACCAAACAAAAACGTTGGGAGTCAGTAGCTCAGCGCAGCTGAGGCGGGTGGTAGAAGGCAACCGGTCAATTGAAACAAAAATCAACTTTATGAAAGGCACCAAAAGAAAACAAGTTTCCCCGCACACAGCACACAGTTTAAATACAAACAAGCCTAACGCAATTCTAACTAAACTAACTTTCCACCTTGCCTGAGGTCACCCCCTGCCCAGCACTCCAGCCAACTCCCTCACCAAAGACACACCCAAAACTCTTCCTGCCCCAAACTTGACAGAACCCCCTTCCTTCCCTCTGTTGGCTCTCGCGGGTCAGGTGACTCCCTTTGGGCACAGCAGGCTGGCTTGCTCTTTCAAGGGCCAGCTGTTCCCTACCACAGTGCCACATAGCCAAAGTTATTATTTCTGGTGAGACAAATTAAAATAAAGAGGACCTGATAAAACCACCCTTTTTTATCTCCAGTAATTGACATTTATTTTGATTTCCTCATTTAACCAAACATAACACAAACATAACTAGCACAACATTACATAACAATTTAACCAAGCATAACCAACTGAATATTCTTAACTGCATAGAGCAGAGCTTTCCAAACTGTGTGTCATGACACCTTAGTGTGTCGGCTGCAGTGTCTGGGTGTGTCACGGCTGCTGCTGCCTCCAATCCCTGCCAGGATTCCGCGCAGGTCCTAGTGCCTGCCTTGTGCCCTGCTGTAAGAGTGTGTCGCAAAATGATGCCCTGCTGTAAGAGTGTGTCACGAAATGATGCGTGTCTAAAAAGTGTGTCACCAACATGAAAAGTTTGGAAAGCTCTGGCATAGAGCATGGTGGATGAAATTGATCCACTCTTTTCCCCTCCCTTCCAAGGTGTCAGAAACATCTCTACTATATGTATCTGAAAAATAAATAGAAAAAATAGGAACCCCATGCCGTTCCCATTGCAAATACAATCCAAATATTTTCCTTCTTCAGTTTCTTCTGCATAGCATTACTACTGCACTGCCACCAAAGGAGCTCTCCTCATGGTTTTGGCAACAGCCACTGTGGTATAGCTTATGGAAGCCTTGAGCCTGGCATATTTTCAATAGTATCTAGAGGTCAACAAACCACGTATGACCTGCCTCAGTGTGCTTAGAAATTAGCCAAGATGTTTTTCCTCCTTCCTTCAAAAACATCAGGAGGTAGCACAGTTGACTTCTGATCCAAACCTTTGTAAACCATAAGCCCTAAAAATAGAGTCTTAAAAAATGAGAATCCTGGCTTATGCTGTATGCATGTATTCATGCAATCCATTATTACCTTGGCAATAGACTGTCTCATTTTGCTGCAGCATATATCGAAATGCGGACTAATTTGAATTACTCACTTCTGGATAAAATCATTTATTTTATTATTTATTTATTTCTTATATTTATACCCCGCCTATCCCCTCCCTAACGGAGGACTCTAGGCGGCTTACACACATCATATATATATATTTCGTTATACATTTCATACATATACAATTCAATTTTATCCGCGCACTAAGGGAAGGGGTAAGGGAACCGACTCTTCCGTGGCTACTTGGACTACAAGCCATCCCTCAATCATCTACAAATCATCCCTTAAATGAAGCAGCAGTCAGGGACCAAGTTAGGTATGTAGTATATTATCTTGAGAAACAGTTTGGCGTAGAGCAGGCGTGTCCAGCCTGCGGCCCACAGGCTGCATGCAGCCCTGAACAGCTAGTATGGCGGGCTCAAAAAATCGTAAACTTTTAACATTATTTTGCAATTTTTTGGTTGCCATTCTCTCTTCCTTCTGTTTTGCAGCCAGTCCCACGCCGAAGATAGAGAATCCTGGTACATTTGAGACAGTAACGAAGCTCAGGGTAGTTACATCGCCTGCGTAGAGCATCCGCTTCTCCTCTCAGCTTCCCACGGAGGCAGGCAGCGGCCTTCCGCTGGTTTGCGAGCAGCCGCCGAAGTCAGTTTTGCAACTTGACTTGCAAGCCAAGTGGAGTCTGCCGCTCTACCATTAATGTGTCTGTAGTTAGTAGGCAAAGATTGGCCGAGGCTGCCGCTTGGAGCAGAGCTGAGATGCCGAGTGGGAAGGGGAGGTCGCCAGTGGCTCCGGCAGAAAAACGTGCCGTTAGCAGCAGTCGCCAATGTGTGATGGTTCTCCCAGGTAAAAGCTGACGAGCACCTTGAGAACTCACTGAGAATTGCAACCACTTTCATCGAACCAGACATTGATGCATTAGTTTCACAAAAACAAGGTCAAATATCCCACTAGTTTTATGTTGCCCTCTTTTTAAAAATTTTATAATAAAAATATAAAAAAATAAATGAAGGGAAGCCAAAAGGTTGGACACCCATGGTGTAGAGCAGAGCTTTCCAAACTTTTCATGTTGGTGACACACTTTTTAGACATGCATCACTTCGCAACACACTCTTACAGCAGGGCATCATTTCACGACACACTCTTACAGCAGGGCACAAGGTAGGCACTAGGACCTGCGCGGAATCACGGCAGGTTTGGAGGCAGCAAGGCACAAGGCAGGCACTAGGACCTGCGTGGAATCGGAGGCAGCAGCAGCCGCGACACACCCAGACACTGCAGCCGACACACTAATGTGTCCCGACACACAGTTTGGAAAGCTCTGGTGTAGAGGCTAAAGAGCTGGACTAGAAACCAGAAGACCATGAGTTCTGGTCTTCCCTTAGGCATAGACACTGGTTGGGTAACTTTTGGCCAGGCACTCTCTCTTAGCCCAACCCATCTCACAGGGTTGTTGTGGGGAAAATAGGGGTGGGAGCATTAGGTATGCTGCTTTGAGTTGTAAAAAAAACAAGGTGGGATATAAATCTAACAGTAATTTTGGAAACTAGAGTAAATTATCTATTCTCAAATGAATACACTGAAGTAATTTCTTGACTTCTGTGGAACACATGATTTGCCACTTCTAGTTCTTTTTTCCCTCATTAAAAAGTTGCTCAGCACAAAGGATTCTAAAGATCTCCTATAGGTGTAATTCTATGCATATCAAGGGTCATTAAATGTAATAGGCTTTGCTCCCAACTAGAATTTTAAAAAATCTACATTTCATATTAACTAAAGCAGAGATGGGTAATATATGGGCTATCAACTCTCAGTTATCAGTATAGTGAGAGATGCTCATATCTGGATGATATCCTGATCACCACTCCAGAGTTAGTGATAGACTCCATTACAGCTTTATGTTTGCATTCCTCTGTATTAATAGAACTCTTTATAGGTTCATATCAAGGAACCTGGTAGTTTACATCCAGTATGAAAAATCTGACTTTGTGAATCCTTCCAAATAATAGCAAGGATTACATCATACCAGTGAATGATAGCATCCTTCTTGAGGATATTTTAAAGAGATTTTTGGGAAACCAATGACAAGCTTTTAGTAATACTATAAACAAATCTATCTTCCTTCCAGAATTATCATCCAGAAAATTTTGGTTTTGGGGAGGGATTTTAAAAAAATGTTGTTGTTTATTCATTCAGTCGCTTACGACTCTTCGTGACTTCATGGACCAGCCCACGCCAGAGCTTCCTGTCGGCCGTCACCATCCCCAGCTCCCCCATGGTTGAGTCTGTCACCTCCAGAATATCATCCATCCATCTTGCCCTTGGTCGGCCCCTCTTCCTTTTGCCTTCCACTTTCCCTAGCATCAGCTTCTTCTCCAGGGTATCCTGTCTTCTCATTATGTGGCCAAAGTTTTGCCTTTAATATCATTCCCTCAAGTGAGCAGTCTGGCTTTATTTCCTGGAGTATGGACTGGTTTGATCTTCTTGAAGTCCAAGGCACTCAGAATTTTCCTCCAACACCACAGTTCAAAAGCATCTATCTTCCTTCGCTCAGCCTTCCTTATGGTCCAGCTCTCACAGCCATACAGGGAATACCATTGCTTTAACTATGCGGACCTTTGTTGTCAGTGTGATGTCTCTGCTCTTAACTATTTTATCAAGATTTGCCATTGCTCTCCTCCCAAGAAGTAGACGTCTTCTGATTTCCTGGCTGCAGTCAGCATCTGCAGTAATCTATGCGCCTAGAAATACAAAGTCTGTCACTGCCTCCACTTTTTCTCCCTCTATTTGCCAGTTATCAATCAAGCTGGTTGCCATAATCTTGGTTTCTTTGAGGTTTAACTGCAACCCAGCTTTTGCACTTTCTTCTTTCACCTTCGTCATAAGGCTCCTCAACTCCTCCTCGCTTTCAGCCATCAAAGTGGTATCATCTGCATATCTGAGATTGTTAATGTTTCTTCCAGCAATTTTAACTCCAGCCTTGGATTCCTCAAGCCCAGCACGTCGCACGATGTGTTCTGCGTACAGGTTGAATAGGTAGGGTGAGAGTATACAGCCCTGCCGTACTCCTTTCCCAATCTTAAACCAGTACGTTGTTCCGTGCTCTGTTCTTACCGTTGCTACTTGGTCGTTATGCAGATTCCTCAGGAGGCAGACAAGATGAATTGGTATCCCCATACCACCAAGAACTTGCCACAATTTGTTATGATCCACACAGTCAAAGGCTTTAGAATAGTCAATAAAACAAAAATAGATGTTTTTCTGAAACTCCCTGGTTTTCTCCATTATCCAGCGGATATTGGCAATTTGGTCTCTAGTTCCTCTGCCTTTTCTAAACCCAGCTTGTACATCTGGCAATTCTCGCTCCATGAATTGCTGGAGTCTACCTTGCAAGATCTTGAGCATTACCTTACTGGCATGTGAAATAAGTGCCACTGTTCGATAGTTTGAACATTCTTTAGTGCTTCCCTTTTTTGGTATGGGGATATAAGTTGATTTTTTCCAATCTGATGGCCATTCTTGTGTTTTCCAAATTTGCTGGCATATGGCATGCATCACCTTGACAGCATCATCTTGCAAGATTTTCAACAGTTCAGCTGGGATACCGTCGTCTCCTGCTGCCTTGTTATTAGTAATGCTTCTTAAGGCCCATTCAACCTCACTCTTCAGGATGTCTGGCTCTAACTCACTGACCACACGTCAAAGCTATCTGCAATATTATTATCCTTCCTATACAGATCTTCCGTATATTCTTGCCACCTTTTCTTGATCTCTTCTGCTTCTGTTAGGTCCTTACCATCTTTGTTTTTGATCATACCCATTTTTGCCTGGAATTTACCTCCAATGTTTCTAATTTTCTGGAAGAGGTCTCTTGTCCTTCCTATTCTATTGTCTTCTTCCACTTCCGCACATTGCTTGTTTAAAAATAATTCCTTATCTCTTCTGGCTAACCTCTGGAATTTTGCATTTAATTGGGCATATCTCCCCCTATCACTGTTGCCTTTTGCTTTCCTTCTTTCTTGGGCTACTTCCAGTGTCTCAGCAGACAGCCATCTTGCCTTCTTGGTTTTCTTTTTCTTTGGGACGTTTTTTGTTGCCGCCTCCTGAACAATGTTGCGAACTTCTGTCCATAGTTCTTCCGGGACCCTATCTACTAAATCTAGTCCCTTAAATCTATTCTTCACCTCCACTGCATATTCCTTAGGAATATTAGTGAGCTCATATCTAACTGATCTGTGGGTCTTCCCTATTCTCTTTAGTCTGATTCTAAATTTTGCAATAAGAAGTTTGTGATCTGAACTACAGTCAGCTCCAGGTCTTGTTTTTACCGACTGTATAGATGTCCGCCACCTTTGGCTGCAAAGGATGTAGTCAATCTGATTTCGGTGTCAACCATCTGGTGAAGTCCATGTATAAAGTCGTCTTTTAGGTTGTTGGAAGAGAGTGTTTGTTATGCACAGTGAGTTGTCTTGGCAAAATTCTATCAGCCTATGTCCTGCTTCATTTTGTTCTCCCAGACCATGCTTGCCTGTAATTCCAGGTGTCGTCTGACTACCCACCTTAGCATTCCAGTTGCCTGTAATGAAAATAACATCTCTTTTTGGTGTATTATCCAGTAGGTGCTGCAGATCCTCATAGAACTGATCTACTTCTGCTTCTTCAGCATCTGTGGTTGGGGCGTATATTTGGATCACTGTGGTGTTAAATGGCTTACCCTGAATTCGAATTGAGATCATTCTATCGTTTTTTGGATTGTATCCAAGCACTGCTTTAGCCACTTTATTATTAATTATGAAGGCTACTCCATTTCTTCTGTGGTCCTCTTGTCCACAATAGTAGATCTGGTGGTCATCTGATGTGAAGTGGCCCATTCCAGTCCATTTCAGTTCACTGACACCTAAAATGTCTATATTTAATCTTGACATCTCACCAATAACCACATCCAATTTGCCCTGGCTCATAGATCTTACATTCCAGGTTCCTATGCTGTGTTGATCTTTAGAACATCGGATTCGTCGTTCACCACCAGCACCGTCGGCCGCTAGCCGTCCTTTCGGCTTTGAGCTAGCTGCGTCATCACGTCTGGGGCTAGTTGAACTTACCCTCTGTTCCTCCCCAGTAGCATTTTGACCATCATCCGACCTGGGAGTCCCATCTTCTGATGGTATACCGACATATCTCTGGTTGTACTGATCCATTTAGTTTTCACGGCAAGAATACTGGGGTGGGTTGCCATTACCTTCCCCAGGGATCGTATTTAGTCTGACCTCTCTGCCACGACCTTCCCGTCTTGGGTGTCCCTTCACGGTTTAGCTCATGGTTTCATTGAGGTGCTCAAGCTCCAGCACCACGACAAGGTAACGATCTCCTTTGCTGGAGTTAAAATAAATATCCATTATCAAATTTGATGAAGATGCCTGAGAATGAACTTTAATAAATTCAGGGAGGTTAAATTATGGTTTTTTACTACATATACTACTTTACTATATGGGAAAAGTGTCCAAGGGATTCCAGGAGGGGGCCAATGACCATATAAGTCACAGCCTGGCATTCAAATGCCTGTGAAGATTGGTGTTTACTAAAAGCATGTCTACCTAATTATACATCTCAGAAGGTGCAGATCAAAAGAGGTTGCTGTTACAGCCATTGGAAAACGGGCAGCCACTTCCGTTCAACATCACAAAGCCAACTGGACTTTCAGGGAAGCTTTCTCTCTTTTTTAAATATAATTTATTGAAAGTTTTAAAAACAAGAGTAAAAATTAATACAAACTAAAATAGAATAAGGAAGAAAAAATAAAAAGGAAGAAATAGAAAGCTAAAGAGCAAAAAGAAAAAAACGGTAGGAAAAAATAGAAAAGAAAGAAAAAAGATATAAAGAAATGGCTTCCGATCTTTACAGCAGTTATAAGTACAATTGTAAATTTACCTCTTTCTCTAAAGTGACATCATGACTCTCTTCTTTCTATAATCTATCCTATCGTCAAAACCATAGATCATAAGTTCATTTTTTTCTGTTTTACACAAAAAGTCCATAAAGGGTTTCCAGTCAGCAGTAAACATAGATATTATCTTTTCTCTAATCAAACAGGTCAATTTGGCCATCTCAGCAAGTTCTATCATCTTCACCAACCATTCCTCCATTGTAAGTATTGCCAAAACTTTCCATCTTTGTGCATACAATAATCTCGCTACGGTTATCATATATAAAAACAAAGTTCCATAACTTTTTTCCAACTGTTTGTCCATCAGTCCCAAGAGGAAAAGTTCTGGTTTCAGTTGTATATTAATCTTTAAAATCCTCTGAATCAGTGTATGCATTTGAACTCAAAATCTTCTAGCTTTTTTGCATGCCCACCAAGCATGATAAAATGACCCTTCTTGTTGTTCACATTTCCAACATAGATTTGAAGTACATTTATACATTCTAGATAATTTTTCTGGTGTCATATACCAATGATATATCATTTTATAAAAGTTCTCTTTAAGATTATAACAAAGTGTAAATTTCAATCCTTATAACCACATATTTTCCCATTGTTCCATCTGTATATTATAACCAAAATGTTAAGCCCACTTTATCATACATTCTTTCACTTCTTGTTCTTCTTTTTCAAATTTCAATACAAGTTTATACATTTTAGCAATCATATGTTCATCATTTGTACACAATTCCATTTCAAAGTCAGTCTTAGAATATTCAGTGCCATAAATTATTTTGTCTACTTTGAATCTTTCTTATAACTGTAAATAGGAAACCCATTGAAAACTATGTCCTTCTACCATCAGTTGTTCTCCTGATTTTATTTTGTATTCCCCTTGACTGAATTCTAGTATTTTTCACCTCACTGAAGGTATACAACAGATTTTAGGGCACATATACTATTGGTGTGCCCTCCAAGAAAGAGAGAAGGAGATGGGTGGGGAATGGGTTCAGGAGGAATGGGTTGGGCTGCTACTAGGACCTCTTCACCCTTGCTGTCTACTGCTTGAGGCACGTGGCTCGCCTTGCCCCAAACTGTCCCTTGTCTTCCCTTCCCAGTTCTATCTCCAAGGCCTTTTATTCATGAATGCAGGTCCCTTTCTGATTGCATCATCATCAACTGGCACCACAAAGGTGGCTGCCAGTGCGTATGCCTTTATGTTTCTTATATCAATCAAACAACTTCACTTTTTTTGGGTTAGAACTTACCTAAATTCGTGACAAAATGTCTCTCAAGCCCAGACTATTATCATTTATTTTTTGGTGGCAATGGATATTCTTCAAAATAAGAGGAGCTCAAGGGTATTGGCATGATTATTTTTTATCTCTCCTGAGAAGCTATGATCTGCCTTATTCTCAGAAGCAGCCTAAAAGAAATATGTCAAATTTGAGGATAACAGCCATTCCCTCATGCAAATTTTATACTAGGTATCAAGCAGATGTGATCTCTAGTAATGAAATATATGTGTATAAGGCTTAATTTGGTTGTACTTATCTCAGGAGGATCTTGAGATGAGGGAAAAATATCAAACTTGGAGCACATGCTACATTTTGCAAACCATCCTTATAAACTTATATATGCTTGGCAACTGTCTCCTCTTTTAAACTGCAATATTGCCTGGTGCCTACGTGGGCATAATGCCACCATAACAGATGGGCATGAGTATAAGTGCGCCAGAGTACTGGGACACATTTTTAGGGGTCCAGAAACCCATTAATACCTGCAAGGAATACAGCATTTATGATTAAAGAACTATGATATTCCCTTCTAAAACATACCAAATAGCACAATTGTGTTGGCGTTAGGATGTAAGAATTCTTTGAAATTCAAAGATAGAACTTGGGGAGGAGTTGTTGTTGTTGTTGATGTTATTGTCACCTTTTACTTCTCAACTCTCAGGCTGTCTCATTGGTCTCATTCATGTCTCTACAATCTGAGGTTTCAAGGCCACATCCAGGCCTGCAAAGCCTGGGCTGCAGCACCCAAGGCCTTTACACATGTTGCCATCAAAGAGATTAATTCTTTTAATGTGACAGAAGGGGACAATCATTAATGACAAGGGGACTAATTAGGCTAAATGTATTTAATTTTTAATTAACTCTTTCTTTTTCCTAGTTTTGCCTAATTCTGGAAGCCAGCACATCGCTCCATCCAAAAGCAAAGAGTAAGTCCAGCCTCTGGTCTAATTAAGGATCATTTCCAAGATACCACAAAGATGAGTACAATTCAGGTTGTACTACATGCCCACTTACTTCGGAGTATATCCATTAAATTCAATGAATTTACCTTTGAGCACACATGCATAGGATCACACAGGGACATAGCATTAAATATCCATTAAATTCAATGAATTTACCTTTGAGCACACATGCATAGGATCACACAGGGACATAGCATCCTCACAGGATTCCACCAAGCTTTTAGTTATATATCTGATTACATATCTAGTAATCTTCCATATTTAGAGTTTCTTCCATTCATGGAGGAGGCTCAGATCTAGTAGGAGCTTCTGTTGAAGCAGCCTTCCCCAAGCTAGTGTGTCCTCCAGATCTTCTAGACTTCATGTACACTAAGTGTCTGAGGGCATCAGATGTGATAGAGAATGAGAGGAGGTCATCTTATGGATTTTTTCTAAGGTCACCCTGTCTAAAATAGATTTTCAGAGATGCAAAGAGCAGCAGAAGGAAGAAATCGGCAAAAACTACTCCCCTCTTGCCAGCAGGAGAGCAAATCTTTGCTGAGTTGCTACAGATGGAATGCTATTTAAGACCCAAGTCCTATGTATTTTGATTCCTTTCTGTCCCAAGTTGAGATTAGGTAAACACTTGGCACCTGTCTACACTGTAGCCTACTTGGGCCAAATTTACCAAATGCTGCTTGCAACGTAATTGCTGCTATTTCACACTTCTATTGTAATTCCTGTCTCTAGAATTCACATATATGGCTCTTCAGTCATCAATGCTGTATTTCCATTAGGCAGAGGCATTCTCAGGACTGAAGGTTGTATCAAAATATTGCAAGCAGCAATGCACTGTTGCAATGCAAACTCTGCCCCTTTTGTACATGCATGTGACATCACAACACAGATATAAAAGAGGTGGAGCCTGTGCCACAATGGCATGCTGCTGCTTTCCTCATATGCCCTCCCTCAACACCCCCCAGCAGATGCTTTTGTTGGCAGATATCCAGATCAGCAACATACGGTGTGGTTGGAAACTACTGGGCTATCCCAAAGGGAACGCCTTCATTCTTAGCATTGTGAAAATCTCATAGTCTTCAAATGGCAGGATTGTATGGTTGCATTCCAGACTCATCAGTTATTATTGTTTGGGGGGCAGAGCTTGAAGCAAGAAACAGCAGCACTCCTTGCTCTAAATAGATCAGGAAGAAAATGAATTATCCTAATATCTAATTGCATTTTGAGAATGGACAAAGACAGGAATGAGACAGATAAAAGGAGACAAGTCAGTCACGATGAAGGCTAAGTTTAATGTTAACTGACAGTGTATATTTCTCTTCACATGTTTTCATGTGGATTGTTAGATTTTTAGCAAAAGTGTTTACCTTTCTTCCATACAATGCAAACAGAGCTGCAAAATTAAGCATCCAGGGCTGTCTATACCCATTTTTGGTTTTCAGTACTAAAATGAGGCAATCTCATAATGCAAGAAAAGGTAAAGGTAAAGGTTCCCCCCGCACGTTTGTGCAGTCGTGTCCGACTCTAGGGGCCGGTGCTCATCTCCGTTTGTTAGCCAAAGAGCCAGCGTTGTCCGAAGACGCTTCCACGGTCATGTGGCCAGCATGACACGTGTGGAATGCTGTTACCTACCCACCGAAGTGGTACCTATTCATCTATTTGCATGCTTTCGAATTGCTAGGTTGGCAAGAGCTGGGGCAAGTGTGGGAGCTCACTCTGCACGCAGGGCTAGGGATTCGAACCTCCGAACTTGAGATCTTCCGATCGACAAGCCTGGCGTCTTACCCGCTGAGCCACCACGCCCCTTTGCAAGAAAAGCCTTTTTTGCAATTCCATGTCATTCTGCTGTTGTCACAAGAAGAGCCTCCATGCTACCCTTCAGTAGAAAAAGCAGTAGTTGATACAGGTAGAAATTTGATGTTTTTTTCTGTTTATGGAGAAAGATTACATTCATGATTCATGATCCAGTATGGTGATTGTAGATGTTCCCATCATATGGCAAAGTGAATGGGCAGTTCCGATCATGGATACTAACAGACAAGGAATGGAGACAAAATGTTGGAAGAAAGCTGAATATGCCACTTGACTTGCCCTTACCCTTTAAAAAATTGTTCTAGTGCCAGGATCTCCGTAAGATTCAAGTAATTTGGCTCTGCTAGTTGGAAAGGGTGGGAGGTTCATCTGTGATATTTTGGCTTCCAGCTCCAGATTCTCCCATCCAACATGGGCAATGATAAACAACTGGAGGAACTGTAACCTGAAATATCCAGAAAGTTGCATATCCCTTCCATAGCATATACATACTGCTCATCTACATTTCCAATCTACATTTACTTATTAATGTTTAACATGCTCACCGAGTGTTGCTTGGCTATCTCATCTGGCCAAACTGGATTGTTTTACCCCATTTTGAGAGAGGCCATCTTACATTCCGGCATACCACTTGGGAAAACAAATCCATGCCCTTCAATAAATGACTACTGACATGCCCCATAAACAAGGGAAACATGTGCCAAGTAGTTCCTTTAATTGTTGCTCATCTCTGTATGCCACATTTAATATTGACTCTTTTCTTCCAGATTTTATTAAGCATGATGGTTTTTGCTGGTTTCCACAATGTGAAATGTATCCATTATATTTGCAAATAAGCCAAAAATGAGGCTGGGTTCTAATGTAGTGTCTGCTGATATCATAAAGACACTGAAAGATTTCTTATTCCTCCATAATAGATGTGATCATTCCATGACTTGCAAATCGTTATGTTCTGGACTTGAGAATACCATGGACCCCCTCCCCCCCCACAGATCTTCAGAAAAGCTACTTCAGCAGTTCCTCCCTGCAAGAAAAAAGGAAGCGCTATCATTCCTCCACCCCACCACCACCACCTGTGCTTGATACTTTATTCAAGGAAGGGGCATTTTGAGGGCTAAACTAGTAAGCCTTAGCTTGCTATTTTTTGTCAAATACGTCTTACTGGAGGTCCTGTCTGGAATCATCCCTTTGCACTTGCTATGAGGTTGATCTAGCCCTTCGCCACTCCCTTGCAGCTATATTGACATACTCTCTTTCTATTTTGTGTAAGAGTTTAAATTCAGTGATAAGTCATTTAGAGAGAATTCACAATGCTGCTTCAAGGCACGTGGCAGTGATTGTATGGATGGAGATTTTTTTTTTTTATATATATATATATATAAAATCTCCATCCATACAATCACTGCCACGTGCCTTGAAGCAGCATTGTGAAGATAGATAGATAGATAGATAGATAGATAGATAGATAGATAGATAGTAGCTTTCAGCTAGTACACTGCAGCTACTCATAAATTCATTTGCCTTGGAGGCATGAAATCAGAGTAGTTATTTGTATTACACAGAAATGGCCGCGGCTACAGAAGAATTTACATAATAAATACACCTGCCTTCCATACACCATATGCAACTCTTCAAATGGGTATGGGCTATGGAGGGCAGAAGGTACGAACATGCAGAAATAGATGTGGATTTCAAGCCAACCTGAACAATTTATTCAGATTATTCCAACCCCCCTCCTCTATCCAGTTCTTGCAGTGTATTTTGAAACAATCCACAGCCTGTAATATTTGAATGGTATCCTAAATTTATGAATGAGAGCAAAACAACTGATAACAAACAAAAATAAAATCCACGCCCCCAAGCCCCATGTTCCCATTCCAGGCTATGATTCGGTCACTGATTTCAAAGAGACTGAAATCTGGCAGCTGCTCATCCCTTTGGTGCATATGCTAAACTGTCCATTTCAGTATATATATATTTTTAAAAAGCTATAAAAACAAAGCCATAAAGTACCACAACAGCACAAGATAGTTTTTAAATGAACCTGACATCCCATATCCTTTTACTTTCTCCTTTGATATAACCACTCACCCTTTTAACAGTGAAAGTCCCCTCAGGATATCATAACGTGAAAGCAAATGGAAAACAAAAAGGTGTTTAAATGTGCCCAGTTCATCTGGACATTAAGAGATTATGTGTCAGTCTATTCTGGTAACTCAGCCTTCTTTCTGACATTAAACTATATGAAGGCCACTGCAGGGAAGGTTCTCTTGCTTAATTCTAGGGTTCCATTCTATGTCAGGGATACTTCGCCCCCCTTCTGAAAGCGGAACCATGTGGACGCAGACCCTCTGTGCATGGACTCTGCCCAGTGATTCTGAGTATGTATCGAGTATGTACTGAGCAGAAGCACACATAGACATGCACACTCATTCTCTTATTAATATACATGCACACTCAATTCTCTTATTAATTTACAGCACAAGCATTTGTGGTTTGTACTAAGGCAACCCCTCCAACCCATAATTTCATAGAGCTCAGCAAAACAACCAGACACCCTAAGTAGAGTTAAATAAGGGCTGAGATGAACGTCTGCTCAGCTTCCAACTTTGCTTCATCCTCAGTCTCACGCACTAGGTTTAGGGGAAGGGAACCATTTAAGACACTCCCCGGAAGATAGGTGGTGGCAGCAGAAGATACCAAGCAGCTACCCCAAAGCAGGAAGGGGGCAGATGGGGAGATCCAGAGAACGTCTGGGAGGGGGGTTTGAGATCTCCATCTTTCCTCCTAGGACCTCAGCCAAGCCTGCTACAGGCTGCAATAATACAATCCTAGAACTGAAAGAGGCTATTTCGGCTACTGAGTCCAACCCTTGCTCAATGCAGGAGTCAGTGATGGCCACTCGCTTACCTGTCCACATTAGATGAAACTTGGCTGAATATATTATTTTTTTAAGGCCAATATGCTTGGCACAGCCATTGTCATGATTATTAAATATCTGACCCAAGCTTGTTTCTGAATAATTGTTTCAATCCTAGCCACCAAAAAGATTTGCTAAACAAAATGAGTGATGATAGCATAAAAAGGGGAAAAAAGACCCTCATATCTACTTTTAAAATCCAATTATCCCTTTCTATTGTCCCCACAATGCGCGTCCCTCTCATTTGGGAAACCATTCTTTTTAATTTCCATCGATCTAGCCTCATTGACATGAAGCAGTGGTCACAGTTCCAGAACAACCGACATTTTTCTTTGCAATAGAGTCCTAAGAACCAAAGAAATTGTATTTTGCTGGAAGATTTTAAAGAGGTTGTATTCTGGAACTGGATCTTCCAGTTGATAGAATTAAAAAAAAAATTCAACTTCATTGCTTATATTGACCAGGGAGCTTTCATGCTGTCAGTTAGATCTCTTTATGTCAGTTTAAAGGCCTCTTGTGCTGAAAGAAAGCTTCTCCATATTTCTGATTTATCACAAGCCTCTTTCAACTAACACACTTGAACCGAAAGCATCAATCTCAGGAGCAAGTTTCTGTTAATTAACATTCCCCAGAAGGTACATTGAAACTCAGTCTGCCTGATGGGAATTGAATTAAGTCCACAAGTTGGGTAAAAAAGGAACACTGGCTTTACACATTGTACAAAGCTAGGGTTTCTTTAACCTTAGTTTATTGAATGAACCACCTCTGGTTGGGTCACACAGAGCATCTTAAACCATAAACCATAGTTTGCAAACCAGTATGGCTAAGCCAAAACAAAATGTGCCACACTAAAACTTAGCAGGATGTGTGAACCAAGGAAGTGATTTGTATTCTGACTGATACTTTAATCCCATGGTACAGCCGGGCAAGCTGTGACCTGCAAGTGCTCCTCCCACCCATGACCCATTTATGCACTACAAAACCCTGAAAACTTGTCTGTTCCAGTTATGATTTCTTTTCTTTCTTAGCAGAAGGCCTCTCACTTCTATTCCTACCTTTTTTCAGCTCCCATCCCAAACAGCCATTTTGTGGACCAAGTTCAGCCTCTATTTTGAGGGGAGTTGAAGTGTTATAGTGAGACCAGGAGTGGGAGGTTATTCATAGGCAAACACCCTCTCCCAACCTTTGTAAAAGGCTCTAATGAGCTTGAAAAACTCTGTCAACACACTTGCATCTTCGCCCCCCCCCCCCAGATCAGATGGCTCCAACCCTGCTGGCTGCTGCTATCCTCTTCCTCTTCCTCTTCCTCTTCCTCTTCCTCTTCCTCTTCCTCTTCCTCTTCCTCTTCCTCATCCTCATCCTCATCCTCATCCTCATCCTCATCCTCATCTCCTGCCTTTGTTTGTACAAGGCAGCATAGATAATGCTCCCACCTCCTATTTCCTCCCCAACAATGACCCTGCAAGCTGTGTTGGGCTGAGAGAGAGTAACTGGCCCAAAGTCACCGAGCTTCTTTCCTCAAGCCCTACGCCAGGATGTTGTGTGAACTTGTTTAATAATGTGTATCTGGAGTCAAGCATGGCATTTGTTGGATTGCACATTTGGGCTCTTGGATTTTGCTGTTTCTAATCGTCTGTCAGCCACTCTGGGTCGCTTGGCAAATAGACAGACTTAGAGATCAAAGAGAGAGACAGGGACCAGGCAGGCCGATGGAAAAAACAGCCCTTTGGGACCATTTCCCAGGGTTTGGTGGGGTTTAAGGATGAGGATAGGAAGCCATTACCTCCCTGAAATTGCTTGCTTTTCTAAGCAAAAAGGCAAAAAGTGGGGTTAAAATTGTCAGTCCTGCCCCAGTGCCATTGGGACCCTTCTGGTGTTGATATCATAATCAGATGGTTTCTCCTGTTCCCCCCCCCCAAAAAAAAATGATTGGGAAGCAAAGCTGCACCCCCCCCCCCCAATTACTCAGATCCAACCCGTTCCTGTGTCCGGCAGGTTTAATCAACATCTTGCTTCAAGTGTTGGCTTTGGAATGGGATCATTTAGCATTGGGAATAATCCACTGCCACTTATGTGCTGGGTTTGTCATACTGAGCAGCAGCTCTGACACGGCCATGCAGTCCCCAGCCAGCTTATGTTGTTATTGCTGCTCTTGCGCATTACATCTGCATCATCTGTGGACTATAAACAAGACAAAGACAACACAATAAACAAGACAAAATAAGACCCCCCCACCCCATCCCCACCGATCCATTATCTCAGATGGCAAGCTTCTGGCTGGCCTGTGTAGAAAGTTCTACCCTCCAGCTGTGCCAATGCCAGGGTTTTATATTCCGTGCCACTTCCCCCTCTCCTCAGTTATAAACTGGTTAAAAAACCTGTAAAATCAGCCAGTAGGATGCAGCCCTTGTGCAAATTCTGGGTCTACCATCCCACTGGGTAGGGCAGGGCCTTTGTGCTTTCCCACTGAACTTCATTAACAAGACTCACTCAACTATGGTAGAATGGGGAAACAAATCCTAAAGGAAGATTTGGGGGATGAAAGCTGAACATTTCAATTCTCTGAAGCTGTCTGAAGGCTGGATGCCAAAGACAATACACCATAGAGCATAGTTGGAGAGAATTTGGAAAAAGGATGAGTAAGCTTCCTAGAATGTGTGGTGGTCAACTATTGGTTGCTAAGGCATTCACCTACTCTTTTCTTCATCACATTGTCAGATTTCAGCACAGCCATCTCATATAATCAAGGCTTGATGGAATCCTGACTCAGGTTACCATGTTATAATCACTATGGTGGTGGTGGTTTTTTAATTTTTTTTAACAAAAGCTAACCTTGGTTAAGAGCAAGGTACACTCTCACTACCCAAATGGTTTTCCTCAGAAACTGGAGCTAGCTAGATTCTCCAGGTTATATGGCTTTTTGTTGTTGTTTATTCGTTCAGTCGCTTCCGACTCTTCGTGACTTCATGGACCAGCCCACGCCAGAGCTTCCTGTCGGCCGTCACCATCCCCAGCTCCCCCATGGTTCCCTTGGATATTAGGCAAGCATTTTTCTTGATATTTAACAAAACCTGGCTGGCTCTGCTGATAACAGACCTATCAGGGTTATGGATGGACAGGAGAGAATGCAGGGATCATATGGTAGCTAAAACACTTGGATAATGAAGTTTATTTATTGAACAATATTTGTAGACCGCCCCAGTCCTGATGGACTCTGGATGGTTCATAACAGGGCAAAAATAAAGACAATGGAAAGAGTATAAAAACAGCAAATCACAAAGACTACAAACACCCCTATGATAGTTCACACAATCAACGCAAGCCAAAGGCATGCTGGAAAAGCACAGTTTCTGCAGCCTTGAGACATACCAAGTGTATTTCTGGAGAATATGTGCTCCACAGTATGAGGATTACACCTGAGAAGAATGACCACCTAGCGGGGCCCAGGAAGCGGGCCTTGTCTGCAGTGGCCCCCGCCCTCTGGAACATTCTTCCCCCAGAGGTGAGGCAGGCCCCTTCTCTCCTGGCTTTGCCATCTCGCTTGGGGCGGGAAGGGGAGTAGTCATTCCTGGGGATGGCTGGTGAACTGATTTAGAACTTTTTACTCCCATCTTGACTCTATTTTATATTTGTAGCTTGTATTTATATTTATATTGATATTTTATGTATTGTGGTTTTATTGTATTTTAATTTTTTAGTTTTATTGTAAACCGCCCAGAGTCCCTCTTTCGGGTGGAGATGGGTGGTGGCAAAATTTGATAGATAGATTAAAAAAAAATTGAAATGGCCAGAAACATCTATTTTTGAGATGAGAGATACATGCGTGTGCATAGAATTGGATTGGACCCCTCCTCCAAAAAGCATATATTTTATTATTTATTTATTTATTTATCTAATTTATATGGCCGCCCATCTCAACAAGTGACTCTAGGTGGCGAACAGCATGAAAATAAAATAAAAAAATATTTTATTAGCTCATGTAATCCTGTAGAACTGCCCTAAGAACTTGAATAATAAAACTATAACCAGGAAATAATTAGACTGCAATGTTTGATGTGTCATTTTTGTCTTATCTGAGATGTCTTAAGTCAACAAGAGAAAGCAGCATTCCTTTGGGAAGATGTGGTGCCATGTTACCTTTGCGTCTGAAAGTGACTGACTGCAAAAGTTCAAATCATGTGTAATACACACAATATTGTGAGAATACGGCAAGGATTTCTGATTTTTTAAAATAAATCTTGTGAATGATCTTGCTACAGGAAGGGAAAGAAAACAAAAAGCTGGGCCTGGAGAATACAAGCAGTGCTGGTCAAAAGCGCTGTAAGGAATTCAGCCAAACCAGAAAGACCGAACGACCAGATAAAAAGATTGCACTATCTCATATCAATCTGTGGAGACTTCTCATAAATCAGTCAAAACCTCCCCACTGCCCATTATTTAGTTTTGGATTAGGCAATTGGGGCTCTAACAGTTGTAGAGCGTATATGATGCAAAATAGCACATTAAAAATTTATTGGATCACTTGTTGGAGCAAGAATGTGTATACTTTTGAATGGCACAAAACTTTCTGATCATTTAATGGAAGATTCTGATTTATTTAAAAGTTGACATACTCAAACATTAAACTTAGCCTACGATATAATATCTCCTGAACCATTTTACAGTCATTATTTAAACTGCCAGTTGGTTAGTTGATGCATGAGGACTGCACCAAAGTCAAATTACCACTCAACGTTGCCAGATCACCAAATTGGACTGAATCTGAGTGGCCTCTGCTGGTACAGCAAGACTATTTCTTTAAGCATCTCTCTAGTATGGGGTAATTTTAACATATGCAGATGAGACAAGCTGCTTCAGGATACTCCAACATGGATTTAAAATTCACTTTCACAACAGGTTTTAAGATGAAAGATATCTGTCCTGAATTTGACCTGGTTCACAGGTTGCACTGTCAGTATGTTATAGGTTATGAACCTTGCTTTATGAATTACGAATGATATGTGAATCCAGCCACTGTCTCTTAACAATGAATTCAACTAGCCCATACTTACTTAGGAAACTACTGAGAAAACAAATCTGGTCCAGACATATAAGGACTGCATTTCCCAGGATCCAATCCCAGAACTGAACTTTCAGAGTATCTGAAGGGCACCAGGTTGGAAAAAGCGGAAAGAAAAGAATTACTTGGAGGGTTTTTAGTGAAAGCTCAGGCGTACTCTTTGGCAACCGGGGAAACTGAGAGAGAATAAGATAATACCGACAGAGTTCTCTGTGAGTGGGGCTCTCCCATGGAGGCATGGAGGATGATGGCCTATTTTCCTAAGAGTGGATCACTCAAATTTGTGTGTATCTTTTGGAGTGTAAATGTACCTCTCATTTCAAACCAAGGGAGAGGAGTCTGTGCCCTTTATATAAAACATCAGGAGAACAATGACTATAGAGAATTAAGTGCTGCTGCAAGGTGCCTGGCTCACTTTTCCCTTAGTCTCAAATAAAGAACCAAACGATGCATTAAGACATTGGATGATGAGTGAGGCAAAAAACCTCCTTGCTGTGAAGATGTTTGTTAGGGTCTGTCAAGGCAGGAAAGGAATTCCCTACAGTTTTACATTGTCAGTGGCATGCAGAGTAACAAGACCAGCCTTACAGTATGAATACGTTGCTAGCCATGATGGGTCATTTGAAATCCTGGAGTGCCAAGTCCTTTGTTCAGCTCCAGACCATGTTTCCTTCCTTATTTCTTCAGCATGTAGTATGGCCCACTGGCACTGCTTCTGAATATCTTTTCCACATTCCTAATTTTATAACATTTTCCCCTAAGATTTCCCGGGAAGGAAAAGAACACTGAAAACCACCCCTCTCACCAGGCACACTAGATGTTAACTATATCATTATGCTCAGCTCCTATTCTCCAGCTATCAAAGTTTTAGGGATGCCTCACTCCCTCAGGTTTGGTTTCCTCTGAATTGAGTTACTGGAAACTTACTGGCTTTGTGTAATATCTGAGTTTATGTACAAGTATATACCTAGCTAGGTGGCAGCATCTAGCCAATCTTGGATGATCTCCAAAAGTAGATGGGGTCAGACCTGGCTAGTACTTGGATGAGGGATCACCAAGAAATCTCAGGATCGTGGAATAAACAGGGAGGTTGAAAAAACACATCCAATGAGAAGGCAATGGAAAACCACAGAGGCATCCTTGGGATCCAGCGTTTTCATCAAAATGACAGAAGCAGCATCATGCCATTCCAACGAAAGCTCTGCCCCTTTTGTAGTTTGCCCCCTTTAAGCCCCCCTGTGGATGCCTCTAGAAAACCACTTCTGTATTGTTGACAAGACAACTACCTGAACATTTCCAAGAAGCTACCCCAAGTCAAGGTCTCTGAACATATTTGGAGATTCACAATTTAAGCACTCCAGCAAATGTCCCAAAGTGAATTGTACCCCTGTTGGGTTTTAGAGAGGCACCCAATACTCTGCGATGGTTGCAGGGCCAGTGTGCACTTTGGCCATCCTGAAGATCTTGTATGCTTTGAATACCTATATTTAGCATGGGGAGAGAATAAAGACAGGCCCTTTTCCTGAACTCTCTCTGACTATTTCCCTTAGTTGTTCAAAAGCTGGCCATTCATGTTTTTTCCCAAAGGGGAATCTGCTGAGCTAAACTTGTGCAATGAGTTTAACTCACTTCAGCAGTTCTCCTTGTTAGACGACTCCCAGGGTTGGAAGGGACCCTCAGAGGATGCTCAGCATCCTCTCCAATCCTATAACAATGCTGTTGTTTACTGGCATTATGCCATCCGTGTTTATCAGAGATGTTACAAATTCCCGACCTCCTTAAAAGAAAAACTGACAGTAAGGCATTCCTTCCACAGCAACTATATTCATAGCTGCCATCTACTGCAGTCAGTCAAACTAAATAAACCACCAAGAACTCCAGGCTAGAAATGAGCTATTTGTGGATTTCATTACTATGCTCCCTTTGAGATCAGATATTGGAAAGTGAGATATCTTTGCCACTAGTAGGTTTCCAACTGGTGTTGATAATGGGTGAAAAGTATTTCCATCATTTTTTGGTGGTGCTGGGATTAGGGGGAGAGGTTCTATGCATTAAAACAGTTTGCTGTTTTGGTTTTTCAGAAAAGAGTAATGAACAGGATATTTCTCCTTAGATAGTCATACACTCTATTTCATATCTTATGATTTGCCCTTATGGTCCAGAATTATATATTCGCGCTGATATCCCTCCACAGCTAAAGATGCCCAATCTGCAGCCCTTCAAAGCCTTTAGTGTGGATTCTTGAAGTCCCCCCTACCCTATGTTGCTTCTAAATGGCAATTTTTAATATGTCAGAAAAGGGAACTGGTTAAATAGAATAGGAGTAATCATGTGTATTGTGATTAATTATTAATTTTATTTCATTTCATTAAATGATTTTTTCCCCCCTTGGCCTGCTCACTTTTTAGAGTTTGGCCTTCAACAGGCCACTCAAGGGACAGGTGTGTCCCTTGGGCAAAAAAGTTTTGTGTTTTAACTATTAAAAGAAATATACAGTATGTATGTGTGTGTGTGTGTATACACACACACACACACACACACACACATATATACATACATATACATACATACATATATATATATATATATATATATATATATATATATATATCAGTATGGATCAAAAAAACTGCTCAAAGACTGCTGGATTTTAATTCATTCACTGAAAGCAACAGTGATTTGCCCCTCCTAACTGGAAGGAAAAGTAAAATCTTAGAAGTTTCCTCACAAATAGTGTTTGCTTCAGAAAATTACTTTAAGTATAAAATGCATCATTTTTGAAAGAGAGAGAGAACGCTGTTCATTTCTATATCCACCCAACGCACCAGGCTTGGCATTTCCAGTTCATGTTCAGCCAGCAGCCATACCAGCCTCTATCAACAATATTGAGCTAAGGGCCTGACTCAGGATAAGGCCATGTCCAAGGTTCCTACTTTGTGTCCCAGAGAAAGATTGTCTCACTCATGAAAGCAGCCCAGGTCTGAGGCCTTAGGCAGCCTCATCTGGAATTATGTCAGAATTATGTGCCTTACAAACTGAGAGGGCTGTCAAATAAAGACAGTTTTGGCTGAGCCTCAGTAACCATGAAGTTGACCCTTTATTTTAGATGTTCGATTTATGGTGAGTGTCTTTCAAAGATCAACCTTTAGATCTGTTTTCTCAAAAGTAAGTCCCAATGAATTCAATAAAATTTACTCCCTGGTAAAGCATGCAGTTATAGATGTCGAAAGCAGCTTTCAAAACACTTTAAGCCATGCTTACTTATTTGAGCCCAGTGGGATTTAGTATCAGAGAAATAGGTACAGCTGGTCCAAAGTGTATTTTTCTTGGAAATAAGTCCCACTGTCTTCAATGAGGCACATGGCCGGCTATATTTATGCAGGACTGCAGCTTCAAAAATCACTCTGTTATTCCAATTTGCAATAGGAGAGACTTCATCCCCTGTTCAACACTGCTTTCGCTGCTTTTTAAAAAGAAATATTTTGCAGCCGGCTAGAGGGAGGCATTCCTCATGCTGCAAATGTCCCCAGGAAGCATGTGAGCTGAGTAACAATACAGGCACAATGCATTGTGTCACCTAGCAATATATCATGGTGTAAAACAAGATTAATGACATCAGCCATGTATAGGGAACAGGATTTGCACTAATATGAGAAATGTAATCATTGGAAGGCATGGGAAGGAAAAGGCTAGAGCAAAATCCAGGGTCATAAGCCAGTGAGAGGAAAAGAGACAACTTCAAAAGTACATGCGGATTCTCCGCCTTTGTATTTATGATCCAAGATCTTCAGCACTTTGCGAAATAGCAAAAAGGTAGAAAACCTGCTATGCACTTTTGTAGAATTCTTTTGCTTTTTCCAAGTTAGACCAGCTAGCATTGCAGTCTTAGATTTATTTTCTTTCCTTCTCTTTAAACCCCAAATTTGTTAAGCGATATCTATTTCTGAGTTGATGCTGTTTACAAAGGCTGTTGCGCTGCCAAATGACAGTCTGTTACAACAGGACAACAGGATGTGTGGACCATGCTGATGCCACGAGTTGGCACACAGGGTGATGTCAATCCAGCATCGTAAGGTGCCACTAAGAACATTGTTTGCCAGATGCAGCATGCAAGGCCACCGTGCATGAGGTCTCCCAAAATTGAGGGTGGTAGTGGTGGTGGTCAGTAAGACCAGGTTGATCTTGAAAGCTGCTTTTGCAGAAATAACACAGTCTACGCAACTGGATGTTGACTCCAATAATGTGGGTCCTAGCCAAGGACTTAAGAGTCATGGAGATATCATCATAAAATGTATGCCAATCCAAGTAGGGTAATCTTTTGCAGAATTAGTGGTAAATCCAAGAAGTTTAAAATTTCTAAATATCTGGTGAATCCATTTGGCAATTATAATTGACATGCCAATTGATTTTTTCCTGCATAATCTGTCAACCCCAATTTGTGAATCATAACATTTTGTTATTTCCCCCATTGTTTTTTTTAAAATCAATTTAACTGTCTCCAGGTACTGCCACACCAATAGACCACATTTTTGCAACTCGGTCACAGCATTGTTTATACACTGTTTGAACGATTTTACTACAGCCATTAATGAGATGATCTACAGTTTCATCCTTAATTAGTATGATGATGGTGATAATGATGATAATGTTTGAATCACTTAGCTAAAAATTGTTACATGTATGTTCCTCACAACAATTCTTTAAAGAGAGAAAGGAAGAAAGAAGTAGTTGTACATACCACATTGTACATAATCTCTCAAATTTCTAAGCTTTATCTTTCTAATCCTCAAATTAATTATCTTACATGAAATAAAAACAGTGTTGCAAACCTGGAATTAATGATCCTGAGTAACAAATTCTGTATATGTTTCCTATTTATGAGGATCAAGTTTAACTTCTGATATTTTTTCTTGCTTCTTATTCCATTTATCCTTGTTACCATTACTGTATAATCCTTTATTTTCATACAGCCATACAGTATTTTTGTTGTTTCTATTATTTGGTGAGCTACATATGTCAATAGGATTTGGGCACCAGCCACTGAAAAAATCCATAGATGTTATTTGGAAAAACAAATTGAGTGTGTATTCTTCATGCAGGTGTAATATGGAAATTGTTGACTGCAAAATACTCAACCCTGATAGATAAGATCATTGCCTGACACAACATTAGTGTGCTTAAGGGTTCGACATATAACTGTGTTTTTGAGCTCTGCCATACCACAACCTGTTCAGTTTGAGAAGCAGGTGTTAACCAATGGCACTTTCAAATGCATTTCATATGCTGCTAGTATTTTTCTCCAATCTGGAGCTCCAGGAAAAAGCAGTGCGTTGGAGGATGAGAGGGGGGAACTTTCGCAAATTAGAGGCTTTGCAGAACCTCTGGGGAAGAGAGCAGATCTATGGCAGTACTAGCTTGTCTGTGTTTCCACCAATTTCTCCTCTATGAGAAGAACACAAGATGGGAGGACAGAATTCATAGCAATAAACCTATGGGAGTGTTTATATCAATCATGTCTGGAGCACGGGGAGGCGAGGAACACCTCACTTTTTCTCCAAGAGCGTCAAAGAACCAGACTGTTGGGAAGTTTGATACACACTAACGCAGACACACTGTCACCACCAGCACAATCTCTACCTGAAGAAACCAATCCAAAGTTCTCACCTGAGTGACAAATGTAAAAGGTAAAGGTTCCCCCCGCACATTTGTGCAGTCGTGTCCGACTCTAGGGGCCAGTGCTCATCTCCGTTTGTTAGCCAAAGAGCCAGCGCAGTCCGAAGACGCTTCCGCGGTCATGTGGCCGCATGACGCGCGTGGAACGCTGTTACCATCCCACCGAAGTGGTACCTATTCATCTACTTGCATTTGCATGCTTTCGAATTGCTAGGTTGGCAAGAGCTGGGGCGAGTGCGGGAGCTCACTCCGTCATTCGGGACTAGGGATTCAAACCTCCGAACTTGCGATCTTCCGCTCGACAAGCCTATGCAAAGATCTATCTCCCTTGAGAAGTCGATAATGCTGGAAAAGGTGAAAGGAAAGAGAATAAGAAGATGGCCAGCAGCAAGGTGAATGGACTCAAATAACAGCAGTGATGGGTGCACCACTGGAAGACCTGAAGGGCCAGGCTGGGGATAGATCAGCCTGGAGAAGGTCTAAGTGTCAACACCAACCTGATGGCATATAATCAATCAATCAATCAATCAATCAATCAATCAATCAATCAATCTGAGCCTGAAGAAAATGCCTGATGAGCCTGCAGTAGAGTTGATCTGTCTCATGAAACTCAGTTCCATCTGCCTACAGTTGCTCAATTCAACAATGCTCAATTGCGAACATGCACATACATGCACCATCCTTTTCACTCTAATCAGAGTCAAAGGGATTTAAAATTGCAATACTGGTCAAGGGCAAGTTGTCTTCAATGTCCATTCAGGGACTATATGCCCTGAGATCAGTGAGGGCATCACCAACTGACAGCTTGGCACAGTAAGTGCATCACAGCAGCAATTTAAATAGTTTTATATTTATATTCAGCAATAGCTATATCAAGATTCAACTCTCTCCATCCCCTAGCAAAGGAAGTGAGAAGAAAGAAAAAACACATTCACCTAGATAGAATATTTAACAGTTATGAAATCGGAAATAATGCCATTGTGTTAAATAGGTACACAATTTTGCCCCTGCTGGATTTGGTCTTGGAAGTTTAGCCACATTATAGATAAATTGCCATATAAAAACCAATCTGTAAATTAGATAATGACCATATACATAATAATATAATGAAGCAATCCTGGATATTTGACATGTTGCTTTCTTTGGGCTACGAATATATTCCACACATTTGTACACAAATGGTGTACACAAAATGTTGATTCTTTTTGTGAACTCTATAAATCCAAGTGTGACTCCTAAAAGGGAGGCATTTCAATTGGACGGAGGAGTTTCATCTAATAAAAAGTCTCAGGGGAAGGAAACTCCTTTGATTCCAAACCAGTCAATGCATATTATTCTCTCACTTTCATTTAATAAACAAGGGCCCAATTACTAGGAAAGGTAATCACTTGCAAGTCCCATTGAAATTAATGGGATGTCAATAAATCATAACTAACTTGAATACTGATTTCACAGTGAGTTCCATATTAAGAAGGATCTTGGGAGCCTCAGAGAAGCAAGTAAACACCACTTCAATGGTTGTTCCAGCTGAAAGTTCTTAAATAAGCTGGACAAAGTAAGTCAAGGTGGATGGAGAGAGGAATCCATGTGAGATGTACTACTAAATTCATTATTTAGGTTTTTAATCTTTTTTCCTCCTAATGACTATATTATTTGTGTGCATTTAAGGAAAGCTCATGTTTGTTTCAGTGTGTTTTTATCACTATGTATGCATATGCTTGTCTGTCTGTCTGTCTGTCTGTCTGTCTGTCTGTCTGTCTGTCTGTCTATCTATCTATCTATCTATCTATCTATCTATCTATCTATCTATCTATCTATCTATCATCTCTCTCTCTCTCTATAGTTAAACCATATATGCTAAGAGAACGATTCTGTATTTCTACTCAAATGTGTATTACACTTACAGAAACACCACCAGTGTTGCATTTATAGTATGGTTTCTAATCACCAAATATGTTTTCTCTTCTTTCTGTTAAATACAACACAAGAATATTTACTTTCATCCTTGTCTAGAACTGGGAAGAGAGCTATGGCTCTCCAGATGTTGTTAGATTCCAACTCCTATCAGCTTCACTATTAAGACCAAAGTAAAAATGATAGGTTTGGGACCTAGAGATGTTAACGTTCATAGCAACCCATAGATATGTATAGGAGAACCACTGAATGCAGCCTGAAGGGATAATGTCATTGTACATGCTATTCACTCAGTGACTCTGGACTTTGCTTTATCTAGGTGGGGTCAGGCATTTCCTATTGTTCTAGTCTTATTTGGGAAAAAATAATGTACTTGACTTGCTTCCTGACTGGGGTCAACTCTAAGAGTTCCATGATGACAAAGGATAGACTGCTATCTATCATGGGCCACACAGGGGCTTCTTCCAGGCTTCTGGTTGGATATTATGAGTACAGAAGGCTCTACTACATGGGCTTCAGGTCTAATTCAGCAGACTCTTTTTTATGTTGTCATTATCTTTAACACTGACAATGACAATTTTAGGTACTGAATGCAGTTAATAGTCCGTACAGTCACTCATGCCCTGGTCATCTCCCATATAGACTATTGCAATGCGCTCTACATGGGGTTACCCTTGAAGAGTATCCGGAAGCTCCAGCTGGTCCAGAACGCAGCTGCGAGCGCTGTTATTGGCGCCCCAAGTTCGGTGCATGTGACACCTCTGCTGCGCCAGCTGCGCTGGTGCCAGTATGCTTCTGGGTCCAATTCAAGGTGTTGGTTATCACCTTTAAAGCCCTACATGGCATGGGACCAGGTTACCTGAGGGACCGTCTCATCCCCATAACATCGAACCGTCCCACTCGGGCATGCAGAGAGGGTATAATAAGTATGCTGCAGAACCCGTCAGTAAAGGAATTTCACTTGGTGGGGTCCAGGAGGCGGGCCTTCTCTGCAGTGGTGCCCGCACTCTGGAACATTCTACCCCCAGAGGTGAGGCAGGCCCCATTGCTCCCAGCCTTTCGGAAGAACTTAAAGACCTGGTTCTGCCGCCTTGCCTGGGACGGGAAGGGGAACAGCTCCTCCTGGGGATGGCTGGTCGCATAGAGCCCTCTTTTAAATATGATCGCCCCTTGGATTTTAAACTTAATTTATTTTATTTCTATGGTGTTGTATTATATTATGTTGTATTTTATGTATTTTAACTGTTGACTCTTTTGTAAACCGCCCAGAGTCCCCCTTGGGGGAGATGGGCGGTGATAAAAATTAGAAAAATAAATAAATCAAAAATAATAGTTGGTAGGTCTACTAACTATTAAGGACAGTCTGCTCAAAGTGAAAATCATGCCATAGAGAATTCTGTGTTATGCACACCCTCTCTGGCACAGACAGGCAGACACACATATTCTTAGATTTGGTTCAGCTGCAAGTGCACCTATCTCGATATGGTTCCTAATTTGGGTCAAGACCAAGAGAATATATCCACATTAAAAGTGTGCTTATTTTCTTTAGGTTTTGGAGAAAGTGGCTCTTTAGAACTTTAGAATGGGTTGGGAGAGAAAATACTGTTGAAGCTTCTGTAGACAAGAGAGTTTTCTCTTTGACCCTTGAGATCAGTTGCCATTCTCTTCTGCAGCCTTTTTGTAACAATGTGTTGTTGAATTGAGCTCTCACCAACACAAGCCATTTTTGATAGCAAAGTGTGGGTATCTGGCAGCTGTTTACTTTCCCGTCTTACTGGGGTTCCTCCAATTTGTAAATTGTGTGATCAACTTACCTGTTTTTTCTGAGAATTTCATCTAGAATTGATGAATGTATTATCTTATTCAACCCTAGTAAAAATAGAGATGCATTGGAGTTTAATGTCCTCTCCTCCTTCTCCCCCCCCCCCCCCCCGCTTCTCTCCTTCTCTTTTATTGTCAAGACAGATTGATTTGCTTGTTGCTCCAGGCTGTCTGTTAATTTGTTCATTCTTTCAGTCTCTGCATGCCACTGCATCTACTTACCCATGGGCATAAGGCATGAAGTGTTCCAGGCTACTAAGAACTTCTTAAATTAAGCAACTGAGATTTGGAAGCAAGTAACATGCTGTGGTTTCACAAAACAGAAATGTAAAAGAAAAAAAAATCCCAGGAGTAATACAGAATGATGTTAGCATGATCACCAATTGCCTCATAGTTTATGGGGTCCACTTCTGAAAGAAACGTGCCATAGGTAAAGTCCAAAGTAGGAATAAATGGAATGCTAACACATTATAGTTCATGCAGGTGTGATGTGATATACTGTAGCTTCCATTTTTTTAATCTAGGCAACATATCTATTTCTGTTTCATCACCAGGTTGTCCTCTCTGGCCAGCCTGTGAACAGCTGCTATTCTGTCCATGCTGCAGATGTTTAATAATGTGTATCATGCTTACTTTTAAAACCTTGAATGGTTTGGGATCCAGATATTTAAAGCAGGGGTACCCAACCTTTTTGGCACGAGGGACTGGTTTCGTGGAAGACAATTTTTCCACGGACCGGGGGGAGCGGGGTTTGCAGGCGGGAGCCAATCGCGTGGACCAGGGGATGGGGTTTGCAGGCGGGAGCCAATCGCGTGGACCAGGGGATGGGGTTTGCAGGCGGGAGCCAATCATGTGGACCGGGGGGCGGGGTTTGCAGGTGGGAGCCAATCGCGCGGACTGGGGGGCAAGGTTTGCAGGCAGGAGCCAATCATGCATACTGGGGGTGGTGTTTGCAGGCGGGAGCCAATCACGCAGACCAGGGGGCGGGGTTTGCAGGTGGGAGCCAATCGCACAGACTGGGGGGCAGGGTTCGGAGACCAGCATGGCAGCCTGGTTCCTAACAGGCCATGGACCGGTACCGGTCCGCGGCCTGGGGGTTGGAGACCCCTGACTTAAAGGACAACCTACTCCCGTACAATGAGGTCCTGTTCAGGGGTCTTCCCCATGTGCTTGCATGGTCTGAGATGCACTGGGTGGCAAGCAGAGAAAAGGCCTTTTTAGGAATGGTGTCACACTTGTGGAATCCCAGTCACCAAGAAAACTCATCTATTGTCAAAGCAGTTACCTTTTTCATAGACATTAAATATCTCCAAATCTTGTTATTGTTTTAGCTGCTGCTTATTATTGCATATTTTTATAAATTGAACTCCATTCTGATTTTATTACTGTGTCAAATGCCCGAAAGCACTGCTGAAGGGTGGTCTATAAACTCCTGAAATGAAACGAATTGCTTTGTCTTCTTATTTTACTGAACATCACAGTTGTGTTCGAATGTTGAATGTTCATTTTTTATCAACTTTATTAATCTGTCTGTTTTTCAAGGGCACTAGAAAATAACCTAATTTAACAAGGGAGTCCAAAGAAAGTTGAAACAGATAATTGGGGAAAATTTAGGTTACATTATTGGAGCCTTCCCTAACCACATTGCCTTTTGAGATTACACTGGGATTACAGCTACTAGTATTCCCAGTCATGTTGACAGAGAAATGATGGGAGTTGTAGTTGTAGCTGGAGGGTTGCAGACTGGAGAAAGAAGCACTACTGAGGTAGACTAACAGTGAAACTAGACATTCTAGAAAATCAATTTAAATAAGTAGGGCTCAAATCAAAAGTATGAAGAATTAGATGATTAAAAAAATAATTTGAAATGGTACTGTCCTTCAAAGCAAAAAAGAAGATCTCTCTCTACATATATGATGACTATTTTTTCCTGTATATATCAGTATTCCTGTATATATTGTTTTCATCTGGATTAGCTGATCACTATGTAAAACAGGAGCCCAAAGCATCTTGTTTCCCACTGCAAAAGACTCTTCACCAACCCCACTAACTGGCTATAAAGCCAGTCTTACACCATGGTTTTTGGAATATCTCTATCATCTGTCTGTCTGTCTGTCTGTCTGTCTGTCTGTCTGTCTGTCTGTCTGTCTGTCTATCTATCTATCTGAAATGACATTCCCCTCAAATCAATGAAAATTGCACTTAGGTGCTTAATAAGTTCACTGTACTTTTGCAATCACCAAAAAGCCAATTATAATGTAACCCTCAACGTATCTAAGAAAGCACTGTCTGTAAATCCCACTGAATACGGTAGTACTTCCTCCCCATTAACTGAATAGAAAGTGGCCACTTAATTGTCAAAAAGGCAACTGTGTGGATGGAAAAGCAAAAGCAGAAAACTATCATGACTCCCATGTTCACAAGTAGGAATCTTGAAATTGCTTGGTTCCTAGAGATATGCATTTTAGTAAAAACACAGGTAGCTTGGGGATGTCTTTACTTGACTGAATACATAAAAGCACAGGAGACAGGGCATTGCGAGCTAATCCTTTCCCTTGCATTTCAATCCATATCGGCCTGTTCCTTCATCTCTCTGACCTTGCCAGTCCGAATGAATTCCATGTGCACTCATGTAAATGGGTCTTGAGCATCCTTTGTGATTGTAGATCTGCTTTATCAGACTCTGCACTCATGAAGAAAGCTCTCCCCATGTTCAAATGAACATGCTTCTAAGTCTCCTTCTGACATTACTTGTTGATCAGGGACTGAAGCTGAGACAGTATGTAAACTCCACTTCAAGCTCTCACATCATCTGACATTCCTAGGGGGGGGGGAGAGAGAGAGTACATGCATTTATATAAATACGTATATATTATATACTTCTCCATCAAAAACAAGAACATCAAATTATATCCCCAAGTGATATAATTACTTTTAGATCTCACAACTGAAATTGTGTCTCTTAGTAGTGAAAGAGACGACAATTGCCAGAAAAAAACTGAAAAAGAACTTGTCGGTGCTTTCCCCTCCCTTCCTCTGTCCGTTTCCTAGCTGAGTGCCAAAGTTTATGGGACCACAATGTAAATCTGAATGTCCCTAATTCCTTAGAACATTCCAGCGAGTTTACTGCTCTTAAATAACAATTTGCTGCCAAACGGAGGCTGAAAAACGGATATTCAAACTTTAATAGGCAACGGGGAAGCTCCAAAAGGGGTTTCACACTGAGGCACCGAAGAGAGGGGTGGGTGGAAGAGCAGAAAGTGTTATTTCAGAGATGGTGATGATGGTGGCAACAACAATGGGTCATGTGGATTTGTTTTGATAGTTACGTGAATTTGTTTTGATATTTTTTTGTTGGGCTGTGACTTTTTGTCTGTTTGTTTTGTGAGGCAGTTTTGACATGGGGCGGAAAGAATGTCAGGTTGCAAGTTCTGTTTTCTCTTCAAGGTACATTTTGGAGAAAATAAATATCTCCAATGGCAGCTGGGAAAAATAGATGCTTGTTGATTACAAGCTTTGTTTTACCAGAATGATTTAAGCTCACTGTGAGCCCCAGCACTGGGGTTAAGGCAGCTACCGAAACAGAATAAACTATTTCTTCGTTATTTTAGCTAAACTGGTTCCATGGCCACTACTCCTTCTGTTCGTCCTGTCACATTTAAAAGTCCTCTCACAGGAGACTTTGCTTGAAAGCCTTGAAACTCTTACTTTGAAGGGACCTGGCTGACTTAAAAAGGACCGCTCCAGTGAAAATATCATGAGGACTGCAGCCTTTGTGACTTTGTAAGCCCTGTAATCAGACTTGTCAATGCTATGGCAGTCAGCCTATGCTGAGGGAGTTTGTGTGGGCTCTGCCTTCTTCTGGTCCTTTGATGATAGCTTAATAGTACCTTGCCAAGACATTTCCCAATTTGCTGGCAGATTTACATAACAGTGGAAAGCTTCGATGCTGTGCATAGAAGAGCGGGGAATATGGGACCCTTGAGTAAAAAGTAGTAAGTCATATTCAAGTATTGCTTGACTTTCTATTTTTGTAGTGTAATAATTGATTATAATCTTGGCTTCAAATGCTATGTTCCTGAAAAAAATGGAGGTTTTTTTGCAAGTTGCTAGGGATTCAAAGGACTAATGTTTCTTTGTTTCTGAATTAAGAATGTGTGGATAGATTCAGTTTAGAGACATTTATTTTAGTTACAGAAATATAAATGAAGAGTCAGACTGAAAATCAGATGAAGGAAGGAAGGAAAGGAAGGAAGGAAGGAAGGAAGGAAGGAAGGAAGGAAGGAAGGAAGGAAGGAAGGAAGGAAGGTCTCACTCAGAGTTCTAGTCCCGCCTTAAGCAGGAAAGCCGGCTGGGTGACCTTGGGACAGTCGCTCTCTCTCAGCCCAACTTACCTCACAGGGTTGCTGTTGTGGGGAAAATAGGGGGAGGAAGGAGTATGAGGTATGTTCGCCGCCTTGAGTTATTTATACAAATAATAATAAAGGGATAGAAAATAAATAAAATAAATAAAAAATAAAACATCTGAGACAGGTAGCCTTTGCCAACAACAGATCCTCCAATATTGTTGATTTATAATTCCCATTATCCCCAGCTATTGACCATGCTGGCTGGGATGATGGAACCTGCATTTGAACAACATCTGGGAATCCAAGGCTTGGATTTATAAAGAAACGAGGTTCAATTAACTTCTTTTATATCACCTATATCAAACTACTGTTTAACTTATCTATTTCACTAAAACTTAAAATAAAATAATATACATTTAAAAATTCAACTTAAACCCTCTCAAATGGGGGTGAGGAATTCCAATGTCTCCTCTGTGGCAATATCACTGCTTCAGAGCTAGCCCCATTTTTAAAAAAGTCCTCCTTCCATCACAAAAGTTCATCCATTCCTACTGAGAGAAAGCAAAGCAGCTGATTCCCAAGCAGCAATGTATATTGTGCATAGACTTTCTGTCCCTCTGTCAAAAGACAAGTGAAATAAAACTTTCATAAAGATTTTTGAAAATCTGCAGAATCAAATCAGTCTGCATTAGAAGATAAAATGTTGCTTAACTCACTCGTATGGCTGGGTCACACAATTTACTATCCACAAAGCATGGTTGATAATCAAGATGAAATCTTATTTAAAATTGGCTATTATAATGGACATCTCGAAGCCTGGGAAAGAGGATTGTGGTTTGCAAAGTATTACCAATGCAGAACATCTGCACATTCATTTTTTATGGAGAAAATCCCCAGAGCATCAGCAGGTGGTTAGCAAGATGATTAAGAAAGCTCTACCGTAACAAAGGTAGAGATAAATTGTGTGATAAAGTAAACTTGGCAAGATTTCTGTAATCTAATTCCCTTCTCTCCTTTAATAAAGCTTGTTAAAGAAGACTGAAAATTTTATTTTTTGGTTGAAAGTGGCTGCTAAAGGTTTGACATCTGGAATGAATGCAGTTACAGGTAGTCCTCCTTTAGTGACCACAATTGGGACCAGCAACTTGGTCGTTAAGTGAAGTGGTTGCTAAGTGAAACCACAACTATGCTTATGATCTTACTTGAGCTTTCCTTTGCTTTACAGACCTGCGAAGGTCGTAAATGCAAGGATTGGTTGTAAAGTTACTTTTTCATCACTGTTGTAACTGAATGGTCACTAAACAGGGCAGTCGCTAAACAAGGACTACCTGTATATATCATCCCAATTTCATACGAAGTATTAATGATACTCCATTAACCATATTTATATCACTTTTGATATAGACAAGAAAGGAAATGGAAGAAAGTAGCAACATCACTATTAGGTACTAGTCAGTTTGCATTATCTTCCCTCACTGTGACATCATTGTTATCAACCAATTAATACTCACTTTATGTGTTCTTACTTTAGCCATCACTTTGGGTGTACCCTCCATAACCAGATGCTCTTCAGATGTGTTGGACTTACTCACATGTAGTTTCCAGCTTCATTCATTCATTCATTCATTCATTCATTCATTCATTCATTCATTCATTCATCTATCTATCTATCTATCTATCTATCTATCTATCCATCCATCCATCCATCCATCCATCCATCCATCCATCCATCCAGATGCTCTTCAGATGTGTTGGACTTACTCACATGACTTACTCACATGTAGTTTCCAGCTTCATTTTATTTATTTATTTATTTATTTATTTATTTATTTATTCAACCAGGTGCTCTTCAGATGTGTTGGACTTACTCACATGTAGTTTCCAGCTTCATTTTATTTATTTATTTATTTATTTATTTATTTATTTATTTATTTATTTATTATTTGGATTTATCCCCGCCCATCTCTACCGTGGCAGACTCTGGGCGGTTTGCAACCAGAATATAAAAGATAAAACCTAGACATTTAAAACTACTATAAAAATAAAAAAAAATCCAAAAGATGGTCCGTTCTTAAAAGGAGGAAACCACTAAGCCAACCACCCCCAGGAGGAACTATCCTTTCCTTCACTCCAGGCAAGGCGGCAGAGCCAGGTCTTCATTTCCTTCAGCCATGAGCCTGGGAGACATGGGAATTGAAGTCCAGCACAACTAGAAGGCTCTTTGTCTTAAGTTCATTTTGCTGCTGTGACTGGGATATCTCAGCTGGGAATCAGGAGACCAAATGAAATAAAACAGACAGAAAAAGAGAGAGGAAAATGATCTCCTTGAGCACAGCAGCCAGCTCCATTTTAGCATTATATAGCACGACAGGATGGGATAGGAAAAGAAAGTGTCATCTATAAACTCTCAATATATTTGGAAGATTATTTTTTATAATGTCTTGTCAGGAATCTCAGAGGGTATGGATACATTCCACTGGTCTATTTATCATCATCATTGTATATTGCTCCTCATCAGTTTAAGATTTCAGGATGGTTGGTAATCTGTGCCAAATTCATAAGTAAATCAAATTCAAAATGATAAAAAATACAATAATTTAAAATAGAACAAAACATCATAATCTATTCTATCACCTATCTCTCTGTTATAAATGAGAATATGATAAGATGGTGCCTGAAAGGCTATAAATTAGGTTCAAGTTGCATCTCTGGAGGAAGCATATGGCATAGTCAAAATGGATCTCTATCAAAATTTATAACCAAGGGACTGCATCCTTTTCAACATGACCTTGCAGATAGGAAGTGAACCACCATATAACTCAGCCTGGAGTTTTCCAAGACCAACACAACTACCTCAGGTTGGGAAACTGATAGGCAGTTAGTCAGTCAATATCAGAGGGAAACACTCTATGTTGATTCTGCACAACATATGCAGGTGGATGAACCAGAGAAATAATTATTTCTCCCAACTCATCCACTCAGTTCTCTTTGTTACATTCCAGGATACATCTATAGCACAGATGATACTACAACTGAGTCCTAAGATATATGAAGCAGTAATATGACAGCTGCCTCTGAGTTTATGCAAAGTTGAGGATAGGTCACCACAACGAAAGGATTAAGAAGTAAAATGTGCAGAACAGATGGCACATGTTACTAGCTTTCTTTATGTTCTAGGATCTTCCTTTTAGCAATTCAGTGTTGAACACAGGCTAAGCAAATAATAGGCAAGAGCTTAGGCATATGAACCTTTTCATCCAATATTTTGTCTCCAAGAATCACTGGTTAATTTCTTTGGATCCTCAGAAAGCACACATCTCTAGTTACATATAGGAACTTCCATTTACATTGGTGTCCATAACAAATCACGATGATGTCAAAATGACAACAGGTATCTTGTGATGTAATTGCATAAATGATGCAATTATGCACTTGCATCATGACATCTGATGGAAGTATGTAAGCTCCTTCACTTATGTTAGAATGTCATGACACACATGTCACCATTGCCCCTCTGTACCCCCTCCTACAAATGCCAATGCCCATTTAACTATAATGGCCAATAACCATTGGCGGAAATAAATTCAATGTGTTTCAAAACCTTGACGAACAACTGCTTTTTAAAAAATTATAATAAACATCTCAGTTTCATAAAATGTATACTGATTTCACATAGGTCTTCCCCACTTCACTTTCAAAAATGTTTGCCCTATTAACAGAAGCAATGAACTTCCTTTTGTCATCACCTTGCTTCTTTGCTAATAGTTCAGTCTGATTGAATCAAACTTTCCAAAAAAAAATTAAAAATGAATTCAAAGACCTTGTATGTTTTGCCAATAGAAAAGCTTAGTAATACATTTGTTAGATGAAGCTGTTTTTCAGAACTAGAGCTCACTCCAGTGCATGCTATGCTGAACACAAAACGGTAGAGAATTTGATTCCATAATGTCTAGTCTCATCTCACCAAATGACTCACCAAGTCAATTTTTATATCATTCAGAATTTTGAAATGCTGTCAGTGGTGCCACAAGGACTTTGTGGCATAAATCCTTTCAACAGAATGAGCAGGCAGAGACCCAAATATACCAGGGCTGGTCTACCATCTTTTGATGTCACTAAGTATCATCAATGGAATGTATCATCATTCATCAATGGAATGCTTTTCCCCAAATGACCCTTAAGTTAGGTGATCCAATATACCGTATCAGACCGTGCCTTGCCAGAATGGAATCAGCCTGTCTAGCCTGAACATCTAGAGATGGTTTGTTGGGATCCCCACACGCACCCTGAAGAGCACAGGAGGTAGACTCAGTCGGAGCCTTTTCTGTGGTAGCCTTTATAATGTGGAACACTCCTGCCCCAGAAGTGTACATAGCTTCATCCCTTCTTACATTGTGCAATCAGGTTAAAAACTGTATTATAACAACATGTCTTTGGCTCTAGTTGATTGTGGGTGCCAATCAAAAGAAGTGTTATATTTTGTGCCCATTGTTTTTATTGCGTTTGTCTTTGACCTTTGTTGTTGTGCCCAGAGCCCACCAGGATTGAGGTGGTTAATGAATATTGTTAAATAAATAAATAAATAATAAATCCAGAGTCTGAAATATTTAGGAGCACCGTATTGGGTGCTGGCTGATGATGCACTAAACAACATCCAAATTGACTTCCGGGCCGGACTGGCAGCTCTACAAGTGAGAATTTTTCAGAGTGTTGAAAACCTGGCTAGCTTTTCCCTGTTTGTGGGGGTCTATAGAAAGTATAAGACCACCGGCGCTTCTCCCCAGAGAGGGGAGAACCAGAAGATTGCTCACTGGGTCATTGGAACTGCCCCCTCCTGCTTTTTTTGTTGTTTTCCACCACGGAAGAGCAGGGGTGGGAGCGGAGGAACGACCGGAGAAGTAACTGGCTCTGCAGGGAAACGTAAGTCTCCATAGAGAGACACTAGGGCAAGAAACCGGCTTTTAGATCACTTTTATTTTATTTTTTCTTCTAGATTATATCGTCTTATCATCTAAGGTCTATCTTTGGACAATGCTCAAAACGTTGGCAATTTTTGTGCTTTCTTTGCTGTAATAATTGTGGTGGAAGTGTGATGGATTTTATATTTGAAGCACAGTGAAAACGTCTGCATTTTTTCTTTTACTTTTCTTTTCTCTTTACTAGAGTGGTTCCTACTCACTTGGAAGTATAAGAGTTTTTATTGAGCAAATTTTGAATATATTTTGTTGGACTAATTACTGACAAATTTGTTTATTTCTCTTTCTTTTTTATAGTGGTTGAAATTCTTCTTTTCTTTTTCCTTTTTACAAACTGTTTGAAATACTACTCTTTTCCCTATTTTTGATTATTGGATCTCTTTCTTTTACTTTAATAATTTTTTGTATTTAGGTAATAATTTTTTCTTCTTCTTTTATAACTGGAACTATTTGGGACTCATTAGGCTCTGCTGGTAATTTTCCACCAGAACAGACCAGCTGTTTACTCCCTCTCTCTGAGAAACCTTTTGTTTTGGCTAGAGATTTTATGGTGGCTTCTGGAGCCTGAAGAACAAAGAGGGGGGAGGAAATGGCAATTAAAATAGCAGTGCTGATTCAAGAATTTAAAAAAGAAGTCAGAGAAATTCTTTCAGAAATTAAGAAATCACTGGAAATTTTATTGATAGATTTGCAGGGCCAGGAACAAAAGATAGAATTAGAAACAGAAGAAACAGAAGAAACTTTGAAATATTCACAGCAAAATAGAGATGTCTTTGAGATAGAGGAGAAACAGGAGAAGGATATTTTAAATGTATTATTGCAGTCGAGAGAGAAAGAAGCAGATTTGAGTTTGCAACTTGAGGGATATTGTGAAATTGTCTGGTTTGGTGCTGGATGGGGAAAGGTTCAGAAAAACATTTTGACATTTTACATGAGACAAATAAAACAGATTATACATTATGATCTTGGCATAACCTGAATAGGAGATTTAGTTTAAAAGATGGGATATAAGGTTAATGGAACCATGGATTTTAATTGGATATAAAGTATGGTATAAATGTAAATTAAGTTTTAACTAGTAATATAATTGCAGGGAATAATAAATGTTAAAAATTGATATGAGAAACTGTATGGATGTATAAAAATGTGATACTTTAATCGTAAGATACAAGGTTATAAAATTAAAGATATAAATGTATGTTGATGTTATAGATTACATGCAAATTAGAAATATTTTTATGGAGATACATGAATGGGAAAATATTTTATTAAGATGGGATGTTGAGTTGGAATTAGAATTAATGTTATTATAGGATGAATTATTAATATAATTACTAGTATGAATATTATTGAGAATTGTTATAAGGTTATGTATTAGTGGAACAGGTAGTTATAAAAATTTGTTAACTAGGTAAATATGTAAGAAGATGTAGAAAATGGTATAATTATAGTTTAAATATAGACTATGTTTAGATTAGTGTTATTTTTATGGATATATATGAATAGAATACATTTTACTAGAAATAAAAAAAGGACCTTTTCTTGTTATATATATGATTCAAGACTAATTGGACTTTATTAAGGATATAAATACAGATGTAAAAATGGAAAGAGTGATTAAAAAATATTAAACCTATGCATTCAAGAACATTTAAATTGACATTACTTCAAGGAGCGGAAACCATAGATGGAATATTGGAGAACTGTAAGAAAGGTGAAAACTATATGAAGATCAGAAGACTGGATTACAGAAATTAAAGTGTATTTGACAAAGAAAAGTTCCTGTGTATTGGATGAAAGACTAACATTTAAAGTAAAATATTGTACTTAATGACCAAAGATAGATTGGAGGTCATCTATCTTTTATATTTTTTTTGTTTATTTCTTTTCTTTTCTTTACTTCACTCTTCTTTTCCTTTTTTCTTTACTTTGTATTTCTATTTCTTTTTCTAACTTTTAATATGTATTTTAAAATTCAATAAAATTTATGGGGGGAAAAACAACAACGTCCAAATTGAATGAATACATTTTATTTAACCCAGCATTTTTCATTTGATTCCAGACTTTTTGCTTTTAGAATATCGTAGAATGCATTTACTGTAACTACTATTCTATCTATTATGTTTATTTCATATGGTCTTATATTTAATCTCTTGTGATGAGTTGGGTGCCTTAATAATGGGTAATTGGCTTTGCTTACTTTAGCGCCCCCCCCCCCCATGGGTATGTTAAATCTATGAAGCATAATAAATAATTTGTGGTCTTGAGAAAGGAGAGAAGCAGAGCAACAGAGCAGTGCTTCCTTCCCTTGAATCATTGTCAGTGGTCAACACTGAATAACTCACTGATATTCATTCTGTCTACTAGGAAGGTGCCAAGAAGCTGGCAAGAGCCTCAGAATGTAGGCCAAGCAGGCAAGGCTTAGTTTTAGAGACAGCTCTGGTAAAATGCTTGCACATTCAGCACACATTCATTAATGTTTCATTCTTTTCATTATCAGCCAAACTTTGACACCACAATGTAAGAATTGTAACAGGCAAACCTAAATCATGCATTTGGGATCCATTCCCAAGTCTGGTCTTTGCACGGCCCTTGACAGTAAATATGTTCTTGAAGGAATTCAGACAGAAAAACCCTTGTTCTGTGGTTAGTGTGTTACATATGGACATGAAAGACAAAACTAATAAGACTACAATATCATGGCTTGACTGCATTGATTGTACAGCTATACAATGGCTTCTCCAGAAGCTGGACTTTTTAAATAAAAAAAACATTGTTTTCTTTATTACAATAAATTGATGATTTTGCAGAAAGTGAACTTTCTTGGACAACTGATCACAAGGCTGCCACAGATTATGATATGTCCATACACATCAAGCTGTATAACCAACCTGGTCAATAGAGAGGAGAGGAGCATTATAATACGGAAGGGGTATACTTCCCAATGATTACCATATCCAAGTTGACCAATTATGTGTAATCCCTTGCCAGACTAGGGCAAAATATTTATTGCATTAAAGAATTTAGGATGGAGTTCTTAGATACACTGACAAAAAGAGATTAGCTAAATCCGATCATTTTGAATGTCTTACAGTGTGTATTTCAAACTGAGGTCAGTGGATAATCATTGCCTTCTTATTTAGCTTGCCATCTTCCCTTATCTAAACCAGTGGCTGCTTCCCAGTTAAATAAATCCTGCAACTGTATACACTATGCAGGTACAGTAATAAAAATCAATGAAGGGAGATTTCAAAGAAACAAATGGAAGTGCTTCTACACATAAGTGCATTATTTAAAGTGTGGTGTTCTCTTCTGCATAATATGGTGATGGTTGCTGACTCTGACAACTTCAAAAGTGGATTAGACAAATTCATGGTGAATAAGGATATAAATAGCTGTTGGCTATACATCTGAATGCCAGTTGCAAGGGAAAATGAGCAGAAGGTGCTATTATACAGTACTTACATTGTCCTTATAATCTTCCCATAGGCATTTTGTTCACTGTGAATACAGAAAACAGGATGAAGTAGACATGAGGTCTGATCCAGCATAGTCTTACTTTCCTTGAATCTTTCAATGATAGGCTGACCATATGTCCCGTTTTGAACGGGACAGTCCTGTTTTTTTACCTTTTCCGGACCATACCGTTGTTTCCTTAAAAAACTCAATTTTGTCCTGTTTTTTAAGGGATGGAGTGCGTGCGCACATGTGTGCCTGTGTGTGTGCCAGTGTGCATGCCTGTGCACGTGCGTGCCAGTGTGCCAGCGAATGCACGTGCATGGGTTAGGGTCCCGTTTCCGTCTCAGGGAAATATGGTCAGCCTACTCAATGAATACTCTAAACATTGACACAGGCCACTGCCACTATTCTCATTTATTGTAGTAAGACCTCAATTGCACTGAGATCTAAGAATTCAATTCCCATTGATGAAAATTAGGAATGACATATATAAGTTTACTACAATTACAATCCCTTATTAAAACATAAAAAAGGAACCAGAAGTGACATGTGACATGATCCAGAAGAGGCATATGATACAGACTAACATGCATTGTTCGCTTAAAAATCGTAACAGTAGGGGCTTCCAGTGGGAATGGCGGACTGAACAGCTGTGCCCGCTGGTTCAGTGGGTGGAGCTGACAATGCGGTAATTTTTTTCGGGCTCAGGCAGGTTTTCCTAAAGCCCAGAAATGTTCTCCAGATCAAGGATAATACCTGGAATCATCCCATCTGTCCTCTGGATGGCTGCTTGCAGCCAGAAGATCACAAACAGCATTTTGCTTTCGACTGGTAAGAGCAGCCGGGAGGTGGGGACTTCATCACATTCCTTAAAGTGTAGTCTTAAAGGGACACTAAGACCGGCCACCCCATTTCTAAATCACCAATTTGTATTTTGTTTTAAGGATATGTACCACAAGAGAGGCTTTCTACAGTGAGGAGAAGCTGGTTCTCTTGGTGTTTAATGTTATTTTTGGGATTACTTTTTTTTAAAAAAAATATTTTAAGTTTTGGATTTCGTTTTCCTTCCAAAGGAAATTCCAAAGATTGAGAGTAAACAATTGTCTTCCTGTTATTATTTTTGTACTAAATTTGAAAATATTAGCAGTTTCCTCCACGTTGAATCGGCTGTTCTGAACTTTCAGTTTTCTGCTTCTACTTTCCCTGGGGAACTGTCTGCATATCTCACTTTCACTTATGTAAACACATTCCAGAATCCTTTCATATCTTCGACTTTCGCTGGTTAAGCTCCTAGGGGGCGCCATAATCTACTGCATGAGACATGAGAGGATTACAAACAGATTCTTTCTTACTTTCACCAGGATTTTAAACAGACTTCTTCTGACTTCTATCAAACTCTTATGCAAGATATCCAGGACATTGTGGAAAATATGAGATCTAAAATTTTTGTAGTTTTTATTTTTCTCTTGAAACCTAATAAAATTTACTATATAAAAAAAATCATAACAGTAAACTATTCTCTTTTCTTCTTTAGTATCAGTCATTATTTTAAAAAAACCCAGTTCATTATGCTAAAAAAATTAAGGTGGGCACAATTTTCTGTTCTTTCCATATAAAATATATTTTTTATGTGGAGATTAGACATTAGGTCAAGACTTACTCATGCTCATTAAAATCCATGAGACTTGAGTCTATAGTAAGCATGATTACTAATACGCATGCATGTACTGTATATATGTGTAAAGAGTAAGGAAGATGACCTTGACAGAGATAGGTCAGAACCGTTACCAAAGCGACGAGGGGAAAAACATAGCTTAAGTCCAAAACAAGCGGCAGGTATGCAGAAGAGCTCAGACAGACACCTCCTTAATTCACATGGTTATAAGAAGGGGAGGAGGTCCAGCACAATCAGACCTGTAAGATTCTGTTATTACAGTCACTCTCAATAAAAGCAGTCTTAGCCTTCCTGTGGAGTTGATTCCTAGTTTGGTCCACCTGGTGGGGCTGACATCAATCCTTTCTGCTTGTTTTGGACTTAAGCTGTGTGTTTCCACTTGTCGCTTTGGTAACGGACCTGGCATATCTCTGTCAAGGTCATCTATGTATGTTTGTATGTGTACATATAGAGAGAGATCTTTGTTGGTGTAAAATCCAGGAAATATCATTCTGTATTGACTACTGTTTGTACATCACAAACACTTCTGTAAACAGGATGGCCTCCAATTCTTTCTTTTTTTTTCTTGGTGGCAGAGAATAGATTTTCAGTGCAAGGATGTGATCCATCCCAAATGGATCACATAAATATTATTAGTAGGTCCACACCACATATGTGGATGTGCCTACAGCCAGGTACGCAGATATCTTCATCTCAAGGCTTATCCAGTGTGATGTGTTATTCATTTCTAATATGTCTGTGGCTTAGAAATATCTATCTGAGCTATTAAAGAGGCTCAGTGTCTGTGGTTGGCATTCAAAGTAACAGGGTAATATAACTGATTGGCACTGCTGTAATTACACCCAGCTAAGTATTCATTTATTGGCAAAATAGTTTCTTACACGAACCTGACAGATTCCTTCCAAAATTACAGCCTTAGGTCTCTATTATCTTGCTGTGCTTTTCATTAAATTGTGTAAATCCATGCAAAATCCAGCTAAGCAATTGTCTCAATCACATCTTGTGACACTGAATCCCACAAATCAATGGTAGATTTTTAAGCTCTTTCAGTTTTACTCTTTTGATCCATTTTAATCCTTCTGGATTCTGTTCCATTCAACCTAACTCAGTCCATATTTACTGTTTCCAGTTCAGTTCTTCCAGTTTTGTTTTGAGTTTTATTTGTCCAGACCAGCCCTTCTCTGTATAACAAGTGCTATATACTTGGAAGGGCTACACTCATACTATCTGGCAGGATAGAATCCACCAAAATATATAGGATTTATTTTTATTTATACTAAACACAAGAATGCAGCATTACATTAATTTTTAGGTAATGCTTTGCCACCTCAGGGCAGCTACAAAACTTATATATTATTCCATTTTACTTAACCAATTTGACACCATTAGCCCTGGAAAATATAATTAAATGTTCTCCTCATCTTTGGAGCAGCAAGGACAGCTCTACCATTACAGAGTTTAGCTTCCTTTGGGTAAAAAAGCATTAGAGATTTATTGTATCTTTTAAATGTTTCTTTTATTTATAAGAGGGGTGGAAAACCTATTGTCCTCCAGATGATGCTGAAGTACAGCTGCTAGAAGGCTCAGCCCACTGGCCAGTGATGAGAGTTTGGGAGCTAACTAGAACTTTTAGAGGATCAAGGGTCTTTTTTCATCCTGATTCACAATATCCTTCAGAATTATTAGAAGAAAGTTTTCATGACTTAGTCCTCAATCAGATTTCCTCAGAACAGCTCCTCACCCCCTCTGCCAAGTTCACTCTCAGTTTTTAATTAACTTCAACTAGACTTTCAAGTCTGTGGTGCCTTCATTCAAAATCCAGCTCCTTTCCATTCCCAAAGGCACACAGCTATGGAGAACACAAGTCCAAACTCTATCTCCTACAAATGGATTGATCTTTCAGTAAACTGCCTCCAAACCCAGGCTCCCCTAACCTGGGGCCCTCTAAAGGCATTGGGACTACAATTCCCAGAAGCATGAATATACATAGAGAGCACCAGATTGGGGAAGGCTGTGCTACCAGCTTCTGTTCCTAACTGATCAGGATTTGGCTTAACAAATTTTGGACATTCGGCACCACTCTGCTTAAATTACAGATAAGCTAGGGGAATTGAGAGTTCCCCGTTGGGGGAGATGGGTGGCCATATAAAATAAATGAATGAATGAATGAATGAATGAATGAATGAATGAATGAATGAATGAACTAGGAAACACAGGGAATAATAGTAAGCTAAGACAAAATCAAATTTTAAATGGCCGATATTATGTACATCATCACAAGACTTACAACATATCTATACAGAGGATAAAGGGAGTTATCAAGACACAGTAAACTATCCATATAACCTTTGTTGCAATCCTTTGCTCTTTGAATCTGTTTTGGATAACCCTATTTTGGATAACTCATATTGAGGTAACTCATATTGTGGGGGAAAAGGAAACTCTTTGTTCTGCTTCTCATAATTTCTCCAAACCCACTAATAAATAGCTGACAGGTGTGCATCTCCGCATTTGACTTCTGCACCTAAAGAAAGAAATTATTCACAGCGCTATATATTTATCTTTGGAACAATAAGCAATGGAGACAATCTGTTAGGCTTCAATGAATCATGGACAATAAAAGCATTGTTGTACATGGCATAATCTCCCATGTTGTGTTGTTTCCCTCACATTACTTTCTATCACAATGCTGTTCTACTGCAATATCCACTCCAATGCCAAGAACCCACATACAGCATAGTACAGCTAAAGCCCACTTGAGTACTGAAAATGGCTTAAGTGGATCTGAAGCATTAGAGGAGCACTCAGAATTATTTTGGATGTCATTCTCACAAGAACATAATAAAAGAAATCATTAATGCAACACTAATAATAAATCAGTGTGTCCTTTGTGCTCTTCATTCTGCAAAGCTCATACAATAGTTATTCAGCTTTATTGGCTCAATAAGGCCAGTAGCTCTACAAAAAAAAGAGGGCTGGGGAAGAAAATATTCCAGGCAACTCAAATACCAATATGGGGTAGAGAGATCCTGAAAAAGTTAACAATGCAATCCTCTACTTGTCTACTTATATGTAAGACTCTTCAGTCCTGGGGGAGTGAATTACAAGAATGTGTGTATAGGAGGGCATCTTTAAACACAGTCAATAGCCCTGTTAGGATTCCAGTGTTGATCTTTCCTTCTCCTATTTAAGTATACCTCTCTTTGAAGCCTCTTCTTAAAACAGAGTTAAAGACCTAACCAAATGTGCAGAAAATAACCCAGAACAGAAATAGGAAGAAGAATGGCCTCTCTCTTCCTACTTTCTCTTGCTGATCAATAATAGTTATATAAGTAAAATGGAGAAAGTTGTTACTCAGTATCGAGAACCCTAAAACCAGGACAAGATAGGAAGTAAATTGTGATAATCTCTAGATGATTTCCTATTCATTAAAAACCCTTCAGCTGGATGTCTTTGAGGAGGGGAGAATAAGGTGGGATTCGTATCCCAGACAATATCATTTTGGAGCTTTTGGAGGTAGGAGTAGTATTTGCCATAAAAAATGAAGATTTCCAATAGGGATTGCTATTAGCTTCTACAACCACAAATCCAAGGGGGAAAGATAGGCAAGTAATATTATGTATGCCATGATGTCATCATGTAAATAATGCATATTGCCTACTTCTGAAGGAGGCATGATGAACTGAAGACGGCTCTGTGAAAGCGGAGCCGATGACTGCGGCAAAGACCAAGGAACCGGTGAGTAGACTGGTTCCTTGGAACCTCTCCAGATAAGGAGAGGATGCGAGATCACCCACATGTGCTCCAGACAGCTGCTCCTCACAAGGAGACTGCAGGACAGTGGTTTTCTGAGGGTTTGAGCACTGGGAGATAATGGGATTAGCCATCTTTTTCCCAACCACGGTGGAGACTTTTAAAGGACACTAAATTCGCAAACCTCACTTTATAATTGCTTTTGGAAATTGCTCATTAACTACTTTTAAGCCATTAGAGACGTTCAGAATGACAAGTTTGAAAACGCTGGGAGAATCTGCCTTCAATCCTGAATGAAAGAAAATTTTAATTATAAGCTTAAGAATTTAAAGAATCTGAAATAAACAGCAAAAAGCTAAATAAGATTTTATCTTAGGAAGTTATAAACAGACTAAGGGTCCAGAAAAAATTGGAATATTGAAACTTTTACAATAAGATTTTGGAATTAATTATAAGGAACAAACAGCTTCTCGTGGGAAATAAATTCTGTTTTGGTTTTTACAAGACATAACAAAGATTAGCAATTTCATAATTTCAAAAACTGGACACTAGAGGGGACTAAAGTTTTTAGGTAGAGGAAAGATTTTTAAGCCTCTAAAATGTTGCAAAATGTTACAACAATAAAATTGAAGGAAACTTTTGAAGAATGGAATCAGAAAATAGTAGCCACAATATCAACAATGTCAGTAATGATGTCTGCTTCTATGGATAGACTATGTCCAAAAGATGTTATTGAAGAAATGACAGATATAGAACAAATTTTATCTGACAAGATACACATGGTATCGAAAGTGGATTTACAACTGGCAGGCCAAGAGAATGACTTAGAAAAGGATATTTCACTGGATCTACAGAAGAAACTGGCTGAGGTTTTAAAATTCAAAATACAATTGACAAACCAAGAGAGTGACCTGGACAATTTTTTTCCTATTGGAATTACAAAAGAGGCTTGAAAAAAACTGTGTGATGGGACAAAGAAGAAATGAAGAGAAATCAAATCCTACAACAATATTTGAATGAACAAAAGATTAAGACTGTTAGAAGTAAAAGGAAGGAATATAAAGTTGGTTTATTTGATCAAGGTTAAAGTAAGATATGGTGTTACTTCTGGCAACCCTTTATGGACTTCCTGCTGACACCAGGACTGGAAAGATGATGTCTTTGGATTTGTTTATAGATAAGAGATGGGATATGGGATGAAGAGAAAAATGTTAGTAACCTTACTGGGGGTGAGGAGTCACTAAATTTGTTTATACTTGTTGTGATGAAGGTGGAAGTCACTTCTTTATATATTTCTTTTCTGTTTCTTTATTATATTCTTATTTTTCTCTTCTCTCTTTATTTTTTCTTTTTTTCTTGCACTTTTGACTCCTTTCTGCTCCCTTTTCTTTAAGTTTAGTTTGTATTAGATTTTATTATTATAATCAAAATTATATATATATTCATGTAAATGATGCAAATTATACATTGTCATTGTGGCTTGTACTGGATGCTTATGTCCACAACAACCTAAAACAATAATGTATTTGGAATGTTCCAGGAAAATTGACAATTGTTCTCTGGCCCCATCAAGAAAAAAACCTAATTTCTGAAAACTAACACACACACACACACAAACATCAAAATTAGCAATAACGGCCACTCCCCCTTCTCAGCCTGTGAATGACAGCCACAAAATGGGATCAGGGGACATTTCCGCTCAGCACGAACAACCCACCACTGTCTAATTGCCTAGAACCTCCTAGGGAGGTTCTTCTGTTATAATTTTTAATGGGATTGATCTAACTAGTAGTTGGAGTTTTACACACCTGTGAAATACTAGGAAAGGAAGTGCTCCTAGGTCCTGAGCAGAATAGAAAGTTCCATGTGATTAAGCCACAAAATTACCCATAACAGTCACAAGAAACCTTTGGTACTCTTCATTCTAGATGAAGCTACCCAGCCAGCTTCGCAAGATAATGTAAAGGCAAGCCTTTACAAAGCAGTCCCCTAAGTTAACGTACTGTATCTCCGAGGGGTACCTTTTTGACTGCTTGACTCCATTTGACATTAATAGAAGTTTCACAGCTAAATCCTGGTGCTCTAATCTGACAAATTTATCCAAATGGAAAATTGCACTCCACACGCCTTCATTCAGGAGGGGGACATGTTTTGCTGTGTAGCAGCACATGCGCCACTAATCAGCATTTAACATGGAGATCCTATTTCATGCTTTAAATCTCCAAAGTCAAGCAGAAAAAAAGTCTGTTCAGTCTCAACTATAGAGCCAGTTGAGCTATTCATTGTAAAGAAATTAGCCCCTTCCTATTCATAAGCCATTCAGAAAATGATCTTTGATTTCTGGGAATGTAATTGTTATTCATAAGATCCATCAAATGGTCTGAAAATGATTTCTAGGTTATGGGTTGTTCAAGGGCTTCTTTTCCACAATTTTCTACAGTGTTGCATACTATGAATCCCAAAGTGCAGCTCCTATTATCTATTCGTTTAAAACTTGGAGGCTCTTAAAAAATGTAAAGTATAAAAGAGTGCACCATGATTTGCTGTGAGATTCTAGTTTTTATGTGTAACTGAGAACTATTCTCCTATGTATGGCTAGAGAGAGGTGCTGTTGAGCCCCATATCTGGAATTTCATGAATTGCTCATCCCTAATCCAAATCTCAGTTTCAAGGCTATCTAAAACCTTACTGATGTGAGCTGAACACAGTGTGCAAATGCTGTGCTTATGATGACTGATTCTGGCTATCAGCCTATGTTGTTGTTGTTGTTAGTTGCCATCGAGTCGTTTACAACTCATAGCGACCCTATGTATAATAGAACGAAATGCTAAACGGTCTTGCGCCAATTGCCTGACTGTTCCAATGTTTGCATCCATTGTTGCAGTAATTGTATCAATCCATCGTGTTGAAGGTCTTCCTCTTTTCTGCTGGCCCTCGACTTTACCAAACATGATGTCCTTTTCAAGTGATCGGTCTTTCCTGACAATGTGCCCAAAGTATGAGAGTCTAAGCCTAGTTATCCTCACCTCTAGTGAACATTTTGGTTGTATTTCTTCTAAAACTGATTTGTTTGTTCTTCTGACAGTCCATGGTACTTTTAGTAATCTTCGCCAACACCACAATTCAAACACATCAATTCTTCTTCTATCTTCCTTTTTTAATGTCCAAGTTTCACAGGCATATGTGGCAATTGAGAAAACCATAGCGTGAGTCAGACACACCTTTGTTTTTAGACTGACATCTTTACTTCTGAAAACCTTAGATAGGTCTTGGATGGCAGATTTTCCCAGCGTGATACGTCATCTGATTTCTTGATTACTACTTCCCTTGGCATTGATCGTTGATCCGAGTAGAATGAAATCGTTGACAACTTCAATTTCTTCTCCATTAATTGGGACATTACTTATTGGTCCATTTGTGAGAATCTTCATCTTCTTCACATTCAAATGTAGTCCGTATTGCTGACTACAGTCTTTGATCTTCATCAGCAAGTACTTCAAGTTTTCTTCATTTCCAGCAAGCAAAGTTGTGTCATCTGCATATCGTAGGTTGTTAATGAGTCTTCCACCAATTCTGATACCCCGCTCTTCTTTGTACATTCCTGCTTCTCGAATTATTTGTTCAGCGTACACATTGAATAAATAGGGTGAAAGTAAACAACCTTGCCGCACACCTTTTCCAATTTTGAACCACTCGGTATCACTGTTTTCTGTTCTAACAACTGCCTCTTGATCTGTGTACAGGTTCCGCATGAGTACAATTAAGTGCTCTGGGATATCTATATCTATATACTGTATATATACAGTATATATATATCTATATATATCTATATAGATATAGATAGCTATATAGATATATAGTTATATCTGGGATATATCAGCCTATACAGACACTAATAAGCAAACCCCATCAAGTAATCATCTATAGGTTGATCCTATCAGATCATAATCTTGTTCTACTATTTAAACCAAAAACATCATACATAATCAGACTAAAGCATGCTGGACCTAATTGCTCTAAGTGGAGAAGCACATTCAGAAGAAAGGTTCCACTCACATAGGTTTAAATGTGATTATAACTCTCCACTGTTTTATCAGAGTCCCAGGTTCAAGCAAGGATGTTATCTAAATTAGGCAATAACTGGGTCTGATAGAAACAACTGGTTCTGCCCTGACAGCTGTTCTCCTCCTCATCCTCCAGGTTGGTTGGCCCACTGGACTGTTACCTTGGATCTTGCCTAGTGTGGAACTGAACCAACTTTATCCTGTAGCATATGTACCAATAGGAGCCATGACTGTAGAGAAGGCAGCCAGTGAAGGCACAGGCAGAAAAAGTGCAGAGGTGAGCAGCCTGGGTCTGCCGCTGGAGATCAGCCTGAAATTGGTGGGCCTCCTCCTTGGAGGAAGAATTTAACAACTGGTTAACAAGAACTAGACCAAAACAGCTAGATATAGGCTGACCATATTTCCTTGAGACAAAAACGGGACACTGGGATGGCAAAATGGGACGGGGTCTTATGTAATATTCTGTATTCATGAAAAAGACAGGGGTCCCCGCCCCCCAGTCCACACGATTGGCTCCTGCCTGCAAACCCTGCCCTCCTTTGCCACACACTAATAGGCGGGAGGGCTTCCTCTTCCGGGCTGCCTCCAATTGGCAGCTCCGTCTCAGATCCTCCTTCTGCGCCATTCCCACCGGGTTTAAAAAACGGGACAAAATTGAGATTTTTATCAAAATGACGGGACGGTCGAAAAATGCTAAAAAAATGGGACTGTCCCGTTCAAAATGGGACGTATGGTCAGCATAGCTAGATAACATCTTAATCAAATGGGTGTAGAAACCCTTTCAAACCAACAGAAAGACAGGGTTGGACAATTCTCAAATTCTCCTAGTGTCACCTCATGCCATGTGAAACTGCCTTGGATAGATGTTATTAGATAATGCACTGGACACCTTAGGTAGGGTATTAATGGAATAGATCCCAAGCAATGTTGTCTGTGAAGAATTGTGCAAGTGGAGCTCAGATGGTACTAGAGCATTGCTGTGACAAGTAAGAACTGTGTCATTTGTCCAACAGTCCTGGAGAGCTTCACTGAAACTGTCCAGGACTCCATGGACACAATTGGGGAGGAAACCTATCATTCACTTTTCTCCCTAATTGTCATAGCATCTGCTTTGTAACAGTAGCTATAGTACATCTGATCAGATTCAGACCTGCACCAATATTGCTCAAGCTATCTGCCCTCATGTTTCATCACCTGTAACTGTTCCATATACTTGAGGCATAACAGGCTATGACCCAGGATAGTGAGTGCTTAGAAGCAATGAGTCAAGTGCCTGGAAAACCCTGTTATTCCATATCTCAACAAGGCCACTAAGTGAGGTTCAGAAAAACGTTCCCCAGAGCTACTGTATGTCAAATCGAATTGGGTCCATTAACCTCTGGGGACAGACCAACTTAATCTGGTGCCTATCCCTGCAGGGGGGAATTTGCTGCCAGAGAACAATGGTCAACAAGTAATGATCTGTCCATAGCAAAGTCACTAATTCTGGGAGCTTTGTATACCAGTCACTCAGTTCCCATATATCAAATCAGATTAAGGATATAGCCTACCTCATGAATGGGTTGCAAAACAATGTGAGTAACGCAGATGTTGTTAAAATGGTAGGAAACTCTGCTTTCAGTTTTCAGCAATTATTTCTGTGGAGGCTCTAAAGGATGCAAAAAAGTGACTCAGATGTCACAAGTTGCCCATCCTGCTGTGATGCTTGAGAACTGGGACCTCAAGAAAGATTATTCTGTACACCACTAAATGAACTACCGTGTTAGTCTAAGCTGCGGCAGAAATTGAGAAAAGATTGAGAGATTTTAAGAAACATGAAAGTGTACATGTACACCAAGCAGATAAACCCTGTATCTCATATTGGTTAAGGTGGAAAGCTTTAAAAAAGAATGATATAGGTTTAAAAATAAAGCAAATATTATCCAAATATCTAAAGAGTAACCCGAATCCTACCAGAACTTTACATTTTGCAAAGCATTGCTTTTTTAAAAGAAGTAAGTTCAGTAATGTATTTGATTTACACAAAGACAGAAGGAGAGAGAGAGAGAGAGAGAGAGAGAGAGAGAGAGAGAGAGAGAGAGAGAGAGAGAGAGAGAGAACCACCATCAGCAGAGAATGAAGCTTCAGCTGACTGAAGTAAATGAATATAGGCCCACCTAGGGTGGAGCTATAGCTGCAGCTTCTCCAGTTGATTCATATTTCTTCTCCGAGCTAAAAATACCTTTTATATCTGAAGCCTCTCCTTTGAGTTTTCATCCCTCAGGACAACAGCACTGAACTGCCTGGAGGGGCCTTTGTGAACAGAGAACTCAGTAAATGTGATCACAACATACTTTACAGCATGAGGTGAGTCCCAACGGAATCTCCCACATAAAATTCCTAAACACCAAGGAAAGGTAAAGCTGTCTGTCCAATCTGTGGAGATGCAACTTTCAGATATCGTCAAACAGAAATTTAAAAGAACAAACTCAGCTTCAAGGCCCAGACTTACTCTCCCTCCCTCTCCTTCTCTGCAAGAGGGGGGGAGGGAATTCTTTGACGAGATTATTTTTCCCCCCTAAATTTCATACATAGTAATTACCAACTATCCTACGCACCCAGATTACTTAGCATAAATTGTCAAAGTAAATTGGCTATTCTTTCAACATTGATAAATTATTCTTCTATTGTGGATGCTGGCTTGATCATTCAAATACAGTAATTTTCATTTATTTAGTGTCTTTAACAATTTCGGAATAACTACTGTGCCATTTCTTTTAGAAACCTATTAGGTCCTTGTTATTGTATGGCAAACTGGTCCATCCAGGTTTAAAACAAGATAATCAATGAGCAGGAGATGGAGGTCATATAGAAAGTAACTCTGAAGACAAATTAACAGGGCTGAGAAGCAAAATTAAATCTGTAATAAGTGTTATCTGTTGACAAATTTTTGTCACTTGATTCAAATTTCACAATGGGGTTAGACTGAATCTGGGAGGTCAGAACTAAGCATTTCCAATGTTATTGAAGAAAGCCTTTTAGCCTAGCTTGGTCCTACATAACACTAATGGTTTTACTCCATATTTATTCTCCTCTCAGCAGAAAGAACATTGAGAGATGTACCATAAAAAGCCACCTTTCCCTAAAAACCAATACAATAGATAACCCAAAATGCACTAGGATGTACAGTAAGCATCCACATGCATTCGTGCACACAGAAATGCACAAATATTCAAAGTCAATTTTGTGACTGAAAACTAGTCACCTTTTCCTCTATTTTCTTCACTAATCTATTTGAGGTTGCCCAAAAACTAAACATACGTATGGGGTTTACAATGCTTTGTATAATATTTGGCTGATCTCTCTCTCTCTCTCTCTCTCTCTCTCTCTCTCTCTCTCTCTCTCTCTCTCTCTCTCTCTGACAGACAGACAGACAGACAGACAGACAGACAGACAGACAGACAGACAGACACACCTCCTTGCTGTACTTGTTTAAATCACGATTTCACAACTAATGCATTTTTGTTTTCTGATTTTATTTCAGATTTTGGGTTCAAAATGGTCAAAACAATAACTGCTTGAGTGTCTATTGCAAGTAGGGTGGCCTTACCCCCCCTTTTTTAAAAAAAAAAAAAACTGGAAGGCTTGTCCATTTTCTGCCTACCTTAAACTACTATAAGAAGGTAGAGGAGCAGTCCTGAAGTTGCCCATCACCAGTTTTGCATTTGGACAGCAGGCCAGTCAGGCATACAACTGCCCTGGTCACAAGCTTTCCACTATAAGGAGAAGTATTGTTTTATATCAATTATAGCAAATATTTCTAAATGTACATCTGTACATATAAATAAGAATATAGACATTTCACACAATTCTGTGTTCTCTTTTGTTCTCTTATCTGGTGATGCATTTGCCTTTTAGACAATTGGCAAATTATAAACCTAACAATATGCTACAAGGAGAATTGTTTATAGCTGATGTGGTGGATTTTGGCAGTGCCGCTGGTTCTCAGGAAGGAGGGAGCACATTCCAAGGAAATAAGCGGAGGCACAGTCCGGGGAGCAATGGTGGGAAAACGAAGAGGTTCAGGATAGCCCCGCCCTAGAGTCTCCCAGGTTATTTCCCCTTAGGTTAGTTAGAGTAGCTTCAGTCTGGCAATATTCTGTCTATACGGTGTGAGCAAATAAAGAACTGGAGTTTGAATGGACTGACTCTTCGTTGTTCTTGGGCTGAGCCTGACAGCTAAATATTTCAGAACATGCACTCTTATTTTGGGGTGTTGTTTCATATTTCTTCATCTGTATATACAGATGCACACATACACTTAAAAATAACAACACCCAAATATACCCAGTTACAGGTAAAAGGACGTCTTGAGCCATTAATCTTGGATATCAGAATACCAAGGCTTCGGCCAAGCCAGGGAACAAAATCCATCATCCTAACTAAAAACGTTAGAGAGTTTTATACAGATATGCACAACAGATATACAAAAGGGACATATAAAATTGTGTACAAAAGGGTCATATAAAAGGTTGTGCACAAAAAAGTTATTTATAAAATATAATATATATCATACAATACATATGCATGATATTATATAATGTAGATATAGCTATACAAATATAAATGACATAAGTATAAGAGAAACATGGGCTAAAGTAAATAATTAATTTGAACTTTAGTGCATTTTTAAAATTACAAAATAAGAGAGAAAATGGACTTATAACTAAGAACCTGTGAAACTAATATGGATCATACAAAAACTGAGTTGTATATTTCAGTTCTTATATCTCACTTCCTTTTATAAAGAAATTACCTGAAGATATGCAAAAGTGACTGTTACAAATTGGTGATGTGCGGACTTCCAGTACGGACATGGCGGACTGAACAGCTGTGCCCGCGGGCTCAGTGGGCAGAACTGACAATATGGCAGTTTTTTTGGGCTCAGGCAGGTTTTTCCTGAAGCCCAGGAGTGTTTTTCTGGAAAAAGGAAAACACCTGGAATCACCCCATCTGTCCTCTGGACAGCTGCTTGCAGCCAGAAGATTGCAAACAACATTCACGCTCGACTGGTAAGAGCTACCAGGGAGGCTGGGACGTCACCATTTCCAAGCCGTGCTGTAGCCTTAAAGGGACACTAAGAACAGCCACCCCATTTCTAAATCACCCAATTTATATTTCTTTTAAGTACGTGTACCCTAAGAGAGGCTTCCTACAGCAAGGAGAAGCAAGTTCTCTTGGTGCTTATCGTTATTTTTGGGATCAATTTTTTTTAAAAAAATATTTTTAAATTTTGGACTTTGTTTTCCCTCCAAATATTAAGGAGGATTGTGAGTAAATAATTGTCTCCCTGTTATTATTTTTGTACTAAATTTGAAGATATTAGCATTTTCCTACACGTTGAATTGTCTGTTTTGAACTTTCAGTTTTCTGCTTCTACTTTCCCTGGGGAATTTCTGCATATCTCATTTTCGTTTGTGTAAACACATTCCAGAATCCTTTCATATCTTCAACTTTCATTGGTTAAACTCCTTGGGGGTGCCATAATCTACTGTGTGAGACATGGAGGATTTTAAACAGACTTTCTCTGACTTCCACCAAGTTTTTAACAGATTCTGATTCCTACCAAGTTTTTATGCAAGGCATTCAGGACATTGTGGAAAATATGAGATCTAAAGTGCGTCATCTGGTTGGGGATGTCATGGATGAAACTGAGGAATTTAACAGTGACAGAAATGTCTCTTCTAAGAGGAGATCGGGATTTCTGTTGAAATGCTGGATGAAGATCAGATAGTCGGGTTGGAGAAATTTAAGGGAGAGATCGAGTTGCAAGTCATCAGTGAAATTGATCTTCTGATGGAACGCCATGGAAAAGAAGGGGTTATTATGTATGGGAGGTCTCCTGAAGAGAAGTCAGAGATTTTGAGGGGGGCAGTTGGGCTGTTCGATTTTTTTTAAGAAAAAAGCTCTGTGTGCATTGTGGGGATATGTAAATGCTCTGGTTTATTTTGAAGTGGGATAAGGGTTTAAGAATATTTATCTGGATTACTTTTAGGGTTTGGCTGATTTCATTTATCTTTAATGATTTGGATTAAGATTATTAAGGTATAATAAAAAATAATAAATGTCTGGTTTTGGGTTTAATATGATTAAGATTATTAAAATTGTATTATCAAGTACAATGGCAGACAATTCATATGTTTTTTAGTCTGATCTTTATTATAGTAGACAGGAATGTATAGAATAGTAGTAGGAAGGAAATGATTAAATAAATGTTATCTTGGGGGGGAAGTTGATTAGGAGGTTTATATAATTTTTTTCCTTTTAATATAAGGGGAGGGAGTAACTGTATTTAGTGATTTTATAATGTGCCAATGGAATGATTTATAGAAATAATGTGATTTTGGTTTAATATAGAGTAAGGGATTGATTATGGAAAATTTATGTATATCCTTGCTGTTAAAAGTCAGAAGTCACCTCTTTTCATAATTTTGAAAAAAAAAAATTCTCTTGTGTTTCTACACTTTTTTAGTTTTTTCTCTTTTTTTCTTTGTAGTTTTTTGTTTTTCTGTAGCTTTTATCTTTGTTTGAAACTTAATAAAATTCTTATAAAAAAAAAACAAATTGGTGATGTGCTACAGATCATGTTAAAAAATTTAAACCAAACCAGGGGAATTCTTTTTTCTTTTTTCTTTTTTTTGATAATGCTGAACTGGTCAGATACTGAGCACAACCAATTCGGTTCCAATTTTTGTAAAAATAAAGTAATAGTAATTGCTTTTGCTAGCCCTGTTTTATCTTCTTGTAAATAATGAATAAATTATACCACACAGAACAACATTGCTCAGGTATACTGAGTGCCTTTCCAATGTTTTGGACTGTAGTTCCTACCATCCCTTGCCATTGGTCACACAGTAATTGTTGGAGTCCAGCCAAAAATGGAGGTTAGCTGCCCTGACATGTTTCTGGTGATTTACTGTAATTTCTGAATCCATCATGTGTTTGTGATAACATTTGACATAGTATGGGAATAGGAAGTCTTTGGTCCACAAACCTAACTGATCTACAAGGTTGGCCCATGTGACTTGTGATTTTTGTCCCCTGAATTCCAAGCCTCCTCGAAGCCCTTCTACCTCCAGCCATGCCTTCTTCAAAAAGCAACACTGCAGAGTGAATATAATTGACAAGAGGCATCTGTTTGGGAACCATAGTTGGGCATCTGCAAGTTTAGCTTTGCAAAGGAACAAAAAATGCTTCAAAGCATGCCTGACTCTTTAAAAGAGTTGCTTTCCAGG